>JANTPZ010042268.1:0-16625 GCA_025593235.1 Vachellia pachyceras | reverse complement strand
GGGGGGGGGGGGGGGGGGGGGGGGGGGGGGGGGGGGGGGGGGGGGGCTGTGAAACTTAGTTATCTGATCGGGTTGTTTAAGAAGTGTAGGAGGCTATGGTGTGTGAAAAGAATCTTTGGGCAATGAGATACAAGGGGAAAAGGTGACAGTGGGTGAAGTTTGAGAGGGTTTTAGGTGGAATAGGCGATGGAAGGGAGGTGGAACCGGGTTTTAATACCAATTGATGCAGGAGGTGAAGGGGAATAGGAGAATTAATATTTAGGAATAGAGGTAGAAAAGAGACTGGATTGATGGAGAACGGGAATAATGCTGCTTATAATGAGATAAGTGAGAGCTAATTATAATCTCACTCAAGTCCTAGAACTATGATAAGAAAAAATCAAATACAATCAAATCAAATTCTAAAATATTATTAAATCAAATTAAAAATAATTGTTAATAAAATCAAATCAAATATGCGATGCTAATAAATTTAAATATGCAATATTAAATATGATAGTCTGCAAATCTTGTGAGATCCTCTTTAATCGTTTATAATTTCCATCAATTGCCTTTTCTTACATTACTGTGTTGGGTATCAATATTGCCCAATCCCTTATTAAACAAAATTGGGTTTTTATCAAAAGATAATTCTTGTTGTCTTTCAGGAAGTTTTCTTACCAAAACACCAATTTTGACCATTGACAAGAATAATGGTTTCACAAATAATTTTACTAACTATTGTATTCGAGGCACCCTTGGATATTTCTATGATTCGATTTATAAACAATTTCAAAGTTCTTCATTTGCTTTGCCATCTCTGGACATAAGTAATGCTACTCACTTACATCTCCTTCGAATGTAATATTCATATGTTCATGAGATCCAAAAAGAATATTTGATGCAAAGGATGCTGCTGTCATGATGGACACTGTAATACTTCTGAAACTCACAACATTCTTATTGATGATACTCTAAATTTGAATTCTCTAGTTGCAAGACTTCATATTCATGATCTGCCTGATTCCAATTCTGAATAGTATATGTTTAAAAATTAAGATAGCATTGGTAACAAAAATGTCAGCCATGAAAAGGGGAAATGCAAATTTTTAACAATGTCCTAATGGTCTCATTAGCTTTTATAGGATTATATTTACTATAAGAAATCTCTAAACGAATATGAATCAATAACTTGTCACCATGTGGGGTTCTAATCTTGTCACAAGTTGCATTACTGAAATATCACAAGTTGTATTATATATGTAGAGAAGGGGGAAAAAAGAAATACTGTTACTATACATGTTACAAGTGGCGTTCTGTTTTTTTGTGGTGTTCTTTTTTTAAGATATATAGTTACAAGTGGTGTTCTATTCTTATAACTAGATTTTTAAATTTATAAAAATTGGTTTCATTATATATTTCAATTTTTAAATATAAAATTAATTTTATTCAAATGAATATAAATTTTATTTTATTGTAAATTTACTTGAATATAATTAAATTAATATAAAAAAATATAAACTTCATATGAAATTTAGTACTATTCTTCAACGTTTAGCAGTATATTTGTAAAAGAAGTTAGGGTAAAAATACAATTTTAACCATTAAATTATACTAAAAGAGCGTATGTGCAAAGATACACATAAAGTTTTAAAATTATGCAGATTTAATAAAATGGGCGTTAACCATGTAGACGTAGTCAAGAGCAGTTGCACTTGTAGGTCCCAACTTTCCAACAGGCAATCCTCCTCTATCGTCAACCCTCCCTCCTCTCATGCACGACGATGGGCAAAAATGAAGCCAGTTGCTGCCCAAACAAAGACGATGCGGCAACCCCCCCCCCCCCGGGTCTCCCTCTTCCACACGACCAGAACGAAGATGGCGTGGCACATGCCATCGAGAACTGGAGCGTCGCTTGGAGCTGTGTCATCGGACAATAGCCCCTCTGCTCCTGCCGAAGATGACGAGATTTCCGTTGACGATGCCGGCTCTCACTGAGGCACTGAGGCTCCTCTTCAGCTCCGTCGCAGAGTGGAAATGCACTGAGGCTTCTCTTCACTTTCCTGATGTTCGTATGCACCGTCGCAGAGTGCCTACAATTGATGTACTTGGACGACAATGAATCTAATGATACATGCAAGGAAACTTTGTGAACTTGCATCCAAAATATTTACTTGCCGACTAGTGTAACACTGTATCCGGAGACTGTCATTAAGCATCTGAGGGAAAGGACATTTGACAGCTAAAAGACATATCCCGTTTCAGTTTATTGTCTCTATGTTCTATTCCTGTCCTAAAAAGTCAATGGCCATTTCAGTTCAGTTTGAGACTAAACAGCTAGTAAAGTGAAAGCAACTTGGATCCACCAGCGATACTTGACTCTTAATCATAAGGATTCTAGCTTTCTTGATGATTTTTAATTTTTGCTGTTGTAAATTTGGCCTCATAATTTACATAATCAGGGGACTACTCTTTCTTTGAATTCTGGATTGAAAAACAGATTTGCGGAACTTCTGGCACTATTCTTTTATTCTTGAAAATGTTAAGTCTTGCAAGTTGCTACGAATTTTGTTATAAGCCTCTGGTGCTGTTAATTTCTGTACTAACAGATTTGAGCCAGCTGGTAGCATGATTACTGAAAACATTAAGGTTTGTTTGGATTGAAGAGAATTTACTGAAAAGTGAAGGGAATGTTTAATATAGATATGCCCCTTGATTGAAATCTGAATCAGACATTTCCTTCTTCATTTTTATCACTCCAAGCACACCTCTTATGTCTTTGGTTATGTCAAGACTCGTGTGCCTTCTGCCTTCTGAAAGATATAAACAATTGCAACTTGAACGAATACTTTTTCCAAAATGATGTGTTCATTATCTTTGTTGTAATATTATTATATGTACCATTTTGTCAGATTGTCATTTTAAGGAACCAAAATTATCCCTCAACCTCAAGCAGCACCTGTTGCTAATGTAGAGGTATTAACAAAATGATCTTAAAATATCACCTGCTTGTTGCATATGAAATATAGATTGTCTCTTCTTCATTCTTTTCTCATGCTTTTTGACTTTGATCAATAAAGCATTTATTTTCAATTTATGCTGTTGTGTACAGGGTGGAAATTAGGCAGAGAGACTGACACAGTTCCAACTTCTATAGTTATAATTGACCAAGACTCGGTTGACAGAGACTTGTGTTGTATAAATTCAATTAGTTCTTCTATTATGATTTCGGGTAAGAGGGTGGCTAATATTACGCCCAAAAGGGGTTTAAGGCAGGGTGATCCCCTTTCTCCCTATCTTTTCATCTTGGTTTGTAATGTGTTGTCAAAGCTTATAGGTTTAGGGGAAAGGGAAGGTAAGATTAAAGGTATTATTGCTGCCAGAGGTTGTCCTCCTATCTCTCATAGTTTGTTTTGTTGATGATGCTGTTTTGTTTGTCCAAGCTAAGACCGATGTTTGTAGAAATTTGAAGGAGGTTCTTGAGTTGTATTGTAGGGCGTCTGGTCAATCTATTAATCTGGAAAAGTCTTGTTTGTATTTCTCTAAGAACTGTCCTCCGCGGTTGAGAGAGGAGATTGGCCATATTTTTCAAATTCATGTGGTGGAGGCCCCGGGAAATTATTTGGGTTTGCCTATAGTTTGGGGAAGATCCAAGTCAAGGGCTTTGAAATGGGTTTTGGATAGGGTGGAGAAAAGAGTTCAAGGGTGGGATCATAATTTTCTTTCTGAAGCAGGCAGAGAAGTTCTGGTTAAGGCTGTTATTAATTCTGTACCGGTTTATCCTATGTCCTATTTCTTGTTTCCAAAGAATATTTTGGAAAGGTTGGAGAGCATTGTGCTTAAATTTTGGTGGAGGAAGGGCTCGGAGGAGAGGAAAATTCATTGGGTCTCTAAGGAGAAATTGAGGCAGAGGAAAGAGGAGGGGGTATGGGGTTTAAAGATTTTGAAGCCTTTAATTTGGCTTTGCTGGCTAAGATAGGTCGGCGTATTTTGCAAAATCCAGAGCAGGTTTGGGTAAGGCTTTTGAAGGCTAAATATTTTCCAAGAAATGGTTTCCTTCAAGCTACGAAAGGGCGTCGATCTTTGTGGTTATGGGCTAATATTTTAGAAGGAAGGAGGGTGCTGGATGGGAATATTATAGCCAGGATTGGGGATGGAAGGATGACGAGGATGTGGCTGGATCTGTGGATTGAGAAGCTTCCTGGGAAACGCCTTATGTCAGAATGCCCTTGGGAGGAGTGGAGGGAGATGAGAGTGCAGGATATTAGAGGGAGTGAAGGATGGGATTTTTCTTTAGTTGAAGGGTGGATTTCAGAAAGGGAAAAGGAAGCCATTTGCCAGATTATGCTTGCGCCCTTAGGGAGAAGTGATAGGTGGTTGTGGACAGGGGGGAGACGAAGTTATTATGTTGTGAAGGAAGGATATGAATTAGCAAAGGTCAATGTGTTAAATAGAAATGGCCAGGTGGCGTCCTCCTCTAATCATGCCCATAGGAGTCTGTGGAAGGAAATTTGGAAATTGAGGGTGCCTAATAAGTGGAAAAATTTTATGTGGAGGTTGATGTCAAATGCTTTGCCTTCTCGTTGTAATCTGTATAATAGGAAGTGCTGCAGTTTTAATAATTGCATGATATGCAATCAGGGAATTGAGGATACTCATCATATTTTTTTTTTGGATGTAGCTGGACAAGGGTGGCTTGGTTTGGGAGTTGTTTGTCTTTAAATGTGGGATCTTTAGCTTCTGTGGATGCTGGGGAATGGGTGGCTAGCTGCCTTTGTGATGGAACTTTGTCCAGGTGGCAAAAGGCGATGATTGTGTCTATGTTGTGGCAAATTTGGAATAGTCGAAATGCTTATCTTTTTAATAATTTGAAGCTTGATCCATTATTTGTGTGCACAGGCTGTTGCTCTTTTAAGTGATTTTTGGAATGCTAATCAATGGGAAGGTCCTGACACTGGTTCA
Source organism: Vachellia pachyceras (assembly GCA_025593235.1). Classification (NCBI taxonomy): domain Eukaryota; kingdom Viridiplantae; phylum Streptophyta; class Magnoliopsida; order Fabales; family Fabaceae; genus Vachellia; species Vachellia pachyceras. The sequence continues at coordinate 11,684 of JANTPZ010042268.1, read as the reverse complement.
CATGATCAACCTAGGAGCAATAGCATTATGAGGATTTGTTGGGAGCCTCCTGAGGGGAATACTATTAAGATCAATACGGATTGTGCATTGGATTTGGAGGAGAGCAAGGCTGCTATTGCTGTTATTGTCAGGGATGAATATGGTTGGCTTCTTGATGGTATGACAAAATTAATTACTGCTCAGTCTGCTTTAATGGCTGAGAGTATTTCTCTTTTGGAGGCTATTAAGTATGATGCTGATTATGATTCGCATGATGTTATTTTTGAGACTGATAACCAGGTTATTGTTAATTGTGTTAATCAGCATCTTTCACCGCCGGATTGGAGGTGTGATGTGATCCTTGAACATATATGGGATTCAAGGAATTCGCTAAGGAACCATTCCTTTGTGTGGGTTTCTCGGGAAGCAAACTTAGTGGCTGACTGGGTTGCTAAGGCTTCGCTAGGTGGAGTGTGCCCTGCTGATTGGGTTTTACGGCCACCTGTATCGTTACGGCGTCTGCTGGAGTTGGATGCAAGGAATGTAATTTTTGATCCTGGATAGGGGTGTCTGATCTGTTTGTGATCTGTTGGGATTTTTTTTGTGGGGGCTGTTTTTGTTTCAGTGCTTTTGTTTTCTTTTCAGTTGTTTATGTTGGATTGTGGTTTGTACTGGTTTCTTTTTAATGGATGTGCTTTTCGGGCAAAAAAAAAAAGATATATGCAACTGTGGTGGCAGCAACATTTGGTGATCGCCTTGGCACTGTTCTTGACACAGTAAGCCATCCTCTGAGTTGGCACTCTAGTTTGCCGGCACTTTCAAAAATTTCAAGCCATGAAAACGATCGAAGGGAAAGAAATTTAAACTGTACTTTTCCTCAGCCACTCTTCCAGCTTCCTTCTAGCTGACTTCGCGTGTTCTGGCGAGGAATGTAAAAATATGTTTTAGATGCAAAGGTGGGGCGTGTATCCTAGTTTTTTTATATATTTTTTATTATTCTTTGAATATTAAAAACATGTAAGTATAAATTTTCAGGGGAGGCAAACATGAAAATAGCTGACCTTGTTCGTGTGTGGCGATGGCGGCCACCTGTGAGATGGTGAGGTTCTCGCCACCGAGGTGGACCACCGGCTTCCGGAACTCACCCACCATGCATTTCACCTCATCAAAGTGTTTGCCCTGGACTGATTCGGCGGCTACGCCCCAGTTGAGTGGGTTTGCTGTATTGAAAGCTCGAGAAATCCCTCTCCCGTTTTGCGGTATTGAAGCAGTAGAAGCTGTCGATGGCGTCATCCACTCCTGTTTTGCTTCTTGATTGAAGAAATCCCAGTCAGCTTTCTTACATGGACTGTCCACCTTTCACTGCTTGCGAGGTGTACATGGTTAACGGCCAATTTATTAAATCCGTTTGTGTTATTAAATCTGTACCATTTTAAAATTTTATATGTATTTTTACACTTTCAAAAATTTTATAGTGCCATACGCTCCTTTAACATAACTTAATTGTTAAAATTGTACATTCACCCAAAAATTTATAGTTAATGATCTTTTTATATACTTGAATTACTATATATGAATTTCAATATAATTTCAATTTTTAAGTTATTATGTTATCTGTAAATTGATATTTTAAATATGAGTCGTTTCAATTAATTCTATGTTATGAAAATACTGACTTTAATGATTTTTAAAAATTTTACTACCAATAAAAAGTGTCAATCTATGAAAAGTTTATGGGTAAAAAGATCTAAATTAGAATATAATATTTCTATGTAGAAAATGTATTATTCACATTCCTTGTATCAAGGAAAATAAGGCTAAATGTGTAATCAAAGATTAGTTAAAAGTAAGATAAAATAATAGAAATTGTAAGGATGTCTTATGTACTAACCACCTTGAACACTGTCAAAAGCGTCATTTTCAAAACATTTAGGGTTTAAAATCATAAGATTCTGTGATACAATCAGAATATATATATATATATATTTTAAAAAAAATTAATATTGATGCAATTTTCCAATGTTTAAAATTCTGGAATCAAATAAAAAATAAAAATATTTGTATATTCTAAAAATTGTTAAATATTAATATATTGATTGAATATATATATATATATATAATATCAAATACAAAATAAAGTTAGACTAAATATATGATTTTGTGACTAAATTTTCATCAAAATAGGATATATATTTTTTTTCTAAAGCACACGCTTCAATTTTAGTGTTCATGTCTAAAACGTTACAGGAAATAGAGATGCGGTCAGGGACAGAGATGTCATTCTCATCATCCGATATATAATAAACTAGAGATATCTTCCGTTCGTTGCACGGGAAGCATGTAACGTAATCATGTTAAATGATATAATTAATTGGTATTGCTATAATGCATCCACTTATGTGGTGACGTTTTAGCAGGTGGGTTTCATGTTTAGACTAAATATATGATTTGGTGACTAAATATATTTTCATAAAAGGTATTTTTTTTTCTAAATTACACACTTCAATTTTAGTGTTCATGGCTAAAACGTTACGAGAAATAGAGATGAGGTCAAGGACAGCTATGCCATTCTCATCATCTGATATATGATAAACTAGAGACATCTTCCTTTCGTTGCACGGGAAGCATGTAACGTAATCGTGTTAAATGATATAATTAATGGTATTACTATAATGCCCACTTATGTGGAGATGGAGTGTTACTATTAATTGGTATTACAATTACTATAATGCCCACTTATGGGAAAATATTTAGGAATAGAGGAGAAAGAGAGTCTGGATTGATGGAGAACGGGAATAATGCTGTTTACAATTAGATATGTAAAGGCTATGTACAGCCTCACTCAAGTCCTAAAATTATGATAAAAAAATTAAATACAATCAAACCAAATTTTAAGATGTTGTCAATTCAAATTAAAATAAATACCAATAAAATCAAATCAAAATATGCGATGCTAATCAATTCAAATATGCAATATTAAATATGATAGTGTCCAAATTTTGTGAGATCCTCTTTAATCGTCTATTACCTTTTTCTCGTATTAACTGTGTTGGGTATCAATATTGTTCAAGCCCTCGAACAAAATTGGGTTTTCATCAATGTGCTGAACCTGAAGGAATTCATACTGATGGTATGCTTAAGCACTGTAACACTGAAACTGACAACATTCTTATTGATGATACCCTAAATTTGAATTCTGAAGTAGCAATGATCTTCCTGATTTGAATTCTAAACAGTATATGTTTAAAAATTAAGATAGCATTGGTAACAAAAAAGTTAGCCATGAAAAGGAGAAATGCAAATTTTTAACCATGTCCCAATGTCTCATTAGCTTTTATACGATTAGATTTACTAAAAGAAATCTTCAAATGAATATGAATCAATAACTTGTCACCATATGGGGTTCTAATATTGTCACAAGTTGCATTACTAAAATATTACAAGTTGTATTATATACGTGGAGAGGGGGAAAAAAAAAGAAATACCGTTACTATATATGTTACAAGTGGCGTTCTGTTTTTTTTGTGGTGTTCTTTTTTCATGATAGTTACAAGTGCTGTTCTAATCTTATAACAACCAAAATTTTTAAATTTATCAAAATTGGTTTCATTATATATTTCAATTTTTAAATATAAAATTAATTTTATTCAAATGAATATAAATTTTATTTTATTGTAAATTTAATTTAATATAATTAAATTAATATCAAAATAAAATATAAACTTCATATGAAATTTAGTACTATTCTTTAACATTTAGCAGTACACTTGTAAACGAATTTATAGTTAATGATTTGTAATGTGTATTTTATATAAATTTTATTTTATTGTAAATTTAATTTAATATAATTAAATTAATTTTATTCCAACAAGTGTTTTGTAATGTGTATTGTATTATAATTATATGTAAGCATTGGGTTGAGCAAGGAGCCTACAAGATCCAAGCAAACAAGAGGAGCCTCAGAGCAAGTAAAGTCAAATAAATAGGTAGAAAAGTTATTACATTAACACTTGCGCAATCCGATGTAGGATATTTCGTAATGGATCCGTTTGGGAACACGGTAGAGATGTATTTTTACTCAAGTCGTGATAAATATGTGAAGGAGATTGTTTCATTTTTAAAAAAATAGTGTTAAACATACTTTTAGATGATAGTTAAGTATTTTTAAACAAACTCTTCTATAAGAGGTAATTTCAAAGCACTGTCAGAGCTGTGGCTACTTCTTTAACTCAAGTCTCCGGATATCCATTTCGACCACAGCCTCACTCCATGCTCCATACCCGAAGTGCGTCATTGAATACTATTATCAAAAAAAAAAAAAATTAGGCCTGAATACTCCTGTAGGACTGGCCCACGTATACCTATCACCACCGAAGCTTGACATTTCCATGCTGCTAATTTTAAACCACTTTTTAACTATTTTTTCTTATAATTTTAATATATCAATTGTTACTATATTTTCCAATGGAATATAATCATTATATTTTTATGGCCTTCGGAGCTAGGATATTTTTAACTTTAATACCTATATTGAAATATTAATTCCGTTTGACAATACGGTGGGATAAGTAACTTATTCGTAGAAGTACTTATGGAGAAGTGCGATTGAAAAATAAGTCTGATTGTAAAAAAGATTTGTGTTTGGGAAAGCGGTGGAAGAAGTGACTTATTTAGAAAAGTGAATGTGTTTAGGAATATGGTGGGATAAGAACTTTTTTCTAAAATTAAAATTAAAAATATAAACTACGAAATTAAATTAAAATTAAATTGTAACTTTGTAAATTAAAATTGTCTGTAATTACAAATAATGGTAACGTCGCTAATTGCTATTATAAATAACATAAAATCTTTAATTTAAATTTATATTAGGGGTAAATTTCCTTCTTTGAAATGAAATCATCTATCCATGAAGAAAGAAAGCTTCAGCAGAGAATGCTATTTAAATTTATATTATGGGTAAATTTATATGTTGGAACTTGGAAAGGGAATAAAGGGCCCATGAGGAGTGTTGCTTATTCAAGATGAGAAGCACGTGTAACCTTCAGTTCAATCATGAAGCTTCATCAACTATCGTATCTTCGTCTCTTCTCTCATTTGCAATTCTGCCACTTTCTAGTACTTCTCTGCACCAGAAGCTCTTCTTCCTCCCAAATTCATATCATAATCGGAAGGGCCTCATCAAGAAATCTCAAAATTCCTTCAGAGTCCAAGCAACGAAGCCCCCGCCTGGTGTATGCCCTCCATCTTTCTCATTCTTGTCGCCAATTTAGCTGTTTCTGTATTATTATTTTGAGACTGATGATCACTGATTTATTTTAGGTTTCTTGCTTAATATGGTGGAAATTTGGAATATGTCTGTGTATCTAACTTGGGGGCTTTCTTCAAGTAGAATTCCCCAAAGTAGAGCCACAGTTTAGAGCTCTATTTCTGTGTTTTATGAGTACGACAGAAATATGGAACTCTAGAGCTTATTGGCAGAAGCTCTGAAGATGAGCTTATAGGTAGAAGGAGCTTATGGGCTGAAGCTGCTTAACGTAAGAAGCGTTCCCAAACAGTTCAGAAATATGTACAGGAAAATAATCGCACTTACGGCACTGTACGCCGCACGTTTGAGCTCCTTATAGTTGCTCCAAACACACCCATTAATTTCTTTTAGTAACATGCATATCTTATAATTCATATCTTATAATACCTTAGGTCTCGAAGGCATTGGGGGCAGTATGCCCAACAATGAAATCATGGTTGGACCTTAGGGGTTTCAACCGTCCCATAACTTTCACAAAATTAGATATATATTATAATATAAGTACTATGTGATTTATTTTGCACCCACTCATTCGTTAATTTTGAATCAACTAAATTTTTGCAAAGATTCTTTTCAAAACATTATAAGAATAAATCTCACTTATCTTGAACCTACTATTAAAAAAATTGTTTGCACCTTTGAGTCAAGATCTTAGATCTGAATAAAATTGTTTTGAAAATGCCATTATCTTAGTTATAAGCATCATCCCAATATCCTAACTCCCCCCATTCTGTCCTTCGTTGATCTTACAAGTTACAATGCCCTTAAAAGTATTTATCCTTAAAATACACCTTTCATTTGATCTTTGTCAGTAAAAAGCATTTCATTACTCCTCAAATATTTTTTTATTTCTATTTTTTTGGCGTAAAAGAAGGTTCAAAGCCTAAAACAGAGTGATAGTTAGTGTTTTGGGTAATTAAATCAAATACAATCATTAATAGCTAATGTCCTCAAATGATTTGAAAAGTTTTCAACTAGAGAAGATTTTGTTAATATCGGCAAGTTGATTATGGTCTCTTGAGATATAGTGAATAAGCAATTCCCATGAATGACCAAAAAACTTTTGAATCTAATAAGTGCACAACAAATTGCATACTTTATTACTATTCCCATTCATCAACATATCAATTAAATTCTTTGCCTATGATTCAAATATAAGTCTCTTGAAACCAAAATCTCATGCAACCAATAGTATCATGGCTCAATGGTGATTGGGACTAAGCTTGGTAGAGCGAACTACAGTTCGATCCCCCGTAGGACTATTGGGAGGAGGCTGGAACCTAACCACTCAGAACTGTTCTCCACCCCCAGATTAGTCGGTCTAAAGGGTCGAATACCGGGTAGGATAGGTTCTCCCTTTGTCACCCAAAAAAAAATCTCATGCAAGCAACAAACCCGTATAAACAATCCATTACTCGCATCAAACACATTGCAAGAACCAACGTCACCACATCCTAGCTTATTCTGAAATATAGAAATAGCCATATTCACCTTAGTCCAACCTACACTGAGAGGTTGCCAAAGTAAATGAGGTTTTGCCATCAAATCACAAACATAATTATCTTGCACGATCACATATATTTTTTTCCCAGATTTGCATGATAACAAGAAAGGGTCCAAAGGCTTAATAAAAGTCACTGTCAAAGTTAGGCAAAAAATAAAGTCAATGTCAAAGATATTTAAATAGATTTTGATTTCTCCACTACCTTCGATGTGAATATCCCCCAAATAAGTCATCCTCCAATGTGACCCAATCCTTAATTTGAAGATTTACAATCAAGAGGTACCTGGGCCCAATCCTACCTTTCACGGGACGGGCCTCAAAAGGTAGGCCCAATATGTGGTCACTTGTACACTATATCTTTCTCTGCATTTTGATTGTCTATATGTAAGAGATGACAAAAAAAATGCTATTAGCTAATTTTGTATGCAAGAACACAGCCCCCCGGGGAGTTTTTTTTTTAAAAAAAACTTTTCTGCACTTTTCTATAGTTAACGGTCAAATGGGAAGTGATGTGATCAGACACAGAATTTAAATAAGCTTTTACAAATTTCAAATGAACCGGTCACAAGAGTGGTGTAAACCCACAAGAGAAAGATTTCATAAACGATAACCAATAAGAATATACGTACTCCAAAAAGTTTAAGTTTGGATGGTATGGATTATAAGATTGGGATTTTGCGTGGGAGGTGATTGGTAAAGAGTATAAAAGAAGTAGCAAATCAAATGCTCTTAGATGAGATAGGTTAGGTTCAAGAGTCTTGACTCTTATACAAGTGGATGTTTGTCAATTTTAAGGCCTCATTGTAGAGAACACCTGCTTACATTCAAACCTTATATTTGCAACATCCTCAAAAAGGGGGAAAACTGTGGATTTCAATTTGCTCTTTACATTCTTTTATAGGAAAAGCCATTTACTTTTGGGTCGAAGAAAACTAGAGAGAAAAGAAAATTATAGTGAAAAATTGGGGAGAAAGTGAGTCAAACATGTGAGTATTGATTGCATCAACAAGTGCATGCTTGTTATTTTCAAGGCCCCAAAGTGGAAAAAGTTGTTCCACCAGCTCCCAAATTCATTTATTTGACCTATATTTTTTGTTGATAATATCATAGAGAAAGCCATAAAAGACATAAAGTATCTCTTTAAAAAAGATTAATGAATATTCTCTTCCATTCTAAATATAGAAGTTATTTGTGAGTTATTCTAAATATTAAACTTCAATCCATTTTGTCTCCCAAAGTCATAATTTTTCCCAAAAAATCATAAATATAATTCAATTTCATAACATTAAGATTAAAATAATTTTTTAATAATAAACATAAAAAATTATACAAAAACATATATATTTCAACATCTAAATTTCATTGCAATTTGTAGAGTCATTAAAAACATTCCCCTTGATCCAGTAATTTAGTGCGTTGGATTCGCTTTAATTTTTTAGGCTTTAGGGTGCCCCTAACAATTAAATAAACAAGGAAATTCTCCAACATTTACTGCACACTCTGAACATAAATAAATTAGTTAGCTAGGGGGTAAATTTAGTCTTAAATCTAAGACGTCAATTCAAACAGTCTGCAGTATTCATAACTTTTTTCCTTAGGAATCCATATTCAGTGCGTATATGGCAAGGGGATATTTTATCAGAAAATATCAAATGAAGATTGAATAGATTAGTTTAAGAAAATTAATACATATTCTTACATATAACTAATTTAACTAATTATATATATTTATTATCTAACTCCTATATTAAAAACCAAAGGAGTATTGTCATCAAGCACCTTCAGCTAAGGTCACGAAGTTCGTTTCTGAATGGTATATTTGGATTCCTGTGAATATGTGCATGATTTTGCCTGCAAATAGTGGTGGGTTTGTTATTGTGCCTTTCTTGTTAGTTTGTCAATAGTTTTTAGAATAAGTAAATTCTTGCGCACATTGTTGTTCGGAGGAAAACAATGATACTATAAGAAGAAATAATTTTTTTTCCAGAACAAGAAATAAATTCTTCTCAAAATTAGGATTTAATATGGAAGCTGAAAAAAAAAAGGTACAGAGGGACACTATGTGTTGATGCTGAATGGTTTGAATTGTTAAGTCTAAAAAGAAATGAAGAGGGACTTTGTTGTTTAATACTTTTGAATACTAAATAAGAACTTAAAAGGATATAGAAAATTTTGTTGTTTGGGTGCTGGGGGTTTTAAAATAGCATGGTGCTGCTGTAAAGTGGTAGAAAAATGATAACGTCCCAATACTAGAAGGATTTAATGGTTTAAGTGATAGTTACTTGTATGAAGTATTTGTTGATTTAAATTGTGGAATGTTCAAGGATAAAATTGTGGAATGTTCAAGGATAAAAGTACCTGATGAAGTAATTGATGTTCCCTCATGTATGATCATATTCTTCCTGTGCCACTTGAAATTTATTAGGAGGATGATTCCATGAGATAAATCACCAAAAGCCTATCATAATGTAGTTTGGGCAAGGTAATCTTTAAACATGACTGTAGGCCCTCAAAATTAGAGAAAGGGATTGTAATAGACAATGAGCCAAACCATAAAGATCAGGTGAAGGGGCAGTGGACAAATAAATGGTCTAAAGTTTCATGTTGATGGCAACCAAAGGAACACAGACCAAAGATATTTAAGTGATGCTTTACTAAAATTGCCGTTGAAGGTGTTGGCTCATGAAAAGAGCTTCCAGAGGAAGATGGGATGCTTTTGTTGCAAGGATATCGACCAAAGGAATTTCTAAAATGGATCAGAGTAAGAAGTTTTGGAGAATTTCTATTGCTAACTGATTTTCAAACCTTCCTTTGTGAATGATCCTATAGAATTTCCATTCCATATGATTTGACCTGGAATGCTGCTGAAACACACTGGAATTTTTATGATTGAAGTAGCTATTCAAGGAGCATAGAACTGATGCATGAGAGGGTTGTTCCATTGTATGGGTTGGAGGTCCGAAACACAAGAAAGGCCTTCTTGAGTAGCATTGCCTCGGTGCATGGCCCACCAAAGAGGGTGTTCGTGCGAATGTTTACACTTTGGAGGCCTAGCAAGCTGAGATGGTTCTCCTGATGAAATGATTCTCCAAACTTTTTTGGCAATGAGGGCTTCATTTATACATTTTAGAGGCCAAATTCCCAATCCACCATTATTTATTTCAAGGAAAAACTTGTCTTTGCTTAGCAGATGTAATTTTTTGTTTATTTCCATTTGATCCCCAGAAAAAAGTTCACACATAGCATATCTACTCTGTCACGTACGTACTGAGGGATCTCTACACGAGAGAGAAAGTGAATGTTGACAGCTGAAAGAAAAATTAATGCCAATGTATTGAGACCAGGTAAAATATTTCACGTGATGAGGAACATTGGGGATAAAGATGATGGAAGATTTTGACCTATTAATTTCCTGTCTAGATAAAGCGTAATAATTATGCAGAATATTTTTGACAGTTTTAATATTACCAGGAGAACACTAAAGGAAAACGAGGGAGTCATCTGCATAAAACTTGTGAGAAATGGGACTTGCGTCTACAGACCTTGATGCCATTCCAATTAATTAGAAATATCAGACTGAGCTATAGGAGACAGGATAAGGCATTAGCTGCTATGATATAGAGATGAAGGGATAAAGGATCTCCTTGGTTTAACTCATCTGGCTTTATGAACTTTCTGTAATATATATGGGAGCACAGGGTTTGGCTTCTCTGGTATCATCATTCTCATTTTTGTTACCCTTAAATCATAACAAATGGATGGTCCAAATTGAATATTTTATATAATTAGTATTATAAATATAAATAAATAAATTTAAAGTATTAAAATATGATCTACATGATTTAAATCACTACATTATATACAAGATAGCAAAATTTTAACTTATATACCATTATAATAGGAATTTTATAAAATATTAAATCCGAACAATCAATTTCTTAATCTAAAAGTGAAGATGTGATTCTGAAAATAAAATGAGAAAGAAGGTTATGAGAAAATCCTCTCCCACGAGGTGGTAATTATTATATAAAATAAATTGATAAATATTAAAGTAATATAAATTTTAATATGGATAATTAAATGAATTACATATATTATAATTATTTGTATAAGAAATTTAGTTTTTGAAATTGTTGAAATAGAGATTTTCATTTTAAATTCAATTTTTTCGTTCAAAATTTAGAAATGTTACTAGTAGCTAAATTTGATTAATTAAAAACTACCAAGTACATCACAAATTCACGATCATGATTTACATAGAAGCATATAAAGATAAACGATTTCACTAAAAAATGAAAACTAAATAAGAATTAAATAATTGGTTTCATAACTGAAAGTACAAAAGTTACCTATTACGTAACATTACGAAAAGAACATGAATTTTTTTATGGAATTTGTCGGGGGAAGAGAATTACTCGTTCCATCACTAAGTTACCATGACAAATCAAATCATTAACGGAATCCTTATTTCATCAGAATTTCTAACGGAAAATTCTGTTGGTAATTTTCTGAAGGAATTTCTTGAAATTCCATCACAAATATATTTTTTGATAAAAAAAAATGTAACATATCACCTCCACCGGCCTCCCATCAGTAGGGGTGCTCTCGGGACGGGACGGGATCGGGAAATACCAATCCCGATCCCGATCCCGAAAAGGGTTCGGGATCAATTTTTGATCCCGATCCTGATCCCGATTTTTTCCAAAATTTCGGGATCGGGAATTTCCCGATTTATTTTTATATTTTTTAAAAAATATATTTTTAAAATATATATTATTAAAATATATATATTTATATTATTAAAATATAAAATATATATTTATATTATTAAAATATATATTTATATTATTAAAAATATATATTTATATATATATTTATATTATTTTCGGGATCGGG
>JANTPZ010042265.1:0-12810 GCA_025593235.1 Vachellia pachyceras | reverse complement strand
CACAATTTTGTTCATGAATCTTCATTAAAATGTGCACCATATTCTGTCTATTTTATAGTTCATGATATTGACCAGTCAATGCATAATCTCAAAGTATACGTATATCATTCTAAAAACTTAACATATAGAAAGAATCTTTTCAGAATTATCACCTGAATTCTTCTCAACCAAATGCTCCGGTCTAGCTTTATTGACTTCAGGAGAAGCTCGATTCTGCAAAATTACTATGTTGCTGCACTTTTTCGAGTATCTTCTCAATAAATCACTGAGATGCAGGGGCTGCTTCTACTACACTAACTGAACTATATGAGGAAAGAAAAGACAAACAAGTAGCACACTGCGCCTGTTAATTTATACTCTCCAAAGATATCTACTATATGATTGGAGAATCCATGATGATCCAACTACAATAGAACTTCATTCACCTCCTCTTGCAACGTCTACAGAACATCTCTCCCAAAATTTTCCTGATCAAGCTGATATCGAAGCTTTTCAGATTGACTCTGCATATGGAATAGATTGCAGCATAAATCTTCTACTCAATTGCTTCCATGCTAATAAGTAATTTAAAAAGGAAGACATGGAAATCAGAAATTGTATCAGTTGCATGAAACTATTAAATTACATAAAACACCAGAGGTCATTATCCTAACCAAGGAACACCATTCCTAATACGGAAGAAAGAGGAGGGTGACACCCTCAAATGTTAGCACTTGAGAGAACCTCATATACTAGAAAGATTCACCAGATCTTTTTCTTCATTGAACTTTGGGAGGAAATATATCAATGAACTTTGGGAGGAAAGATTCACTAGAAAGATTCCTAATTGGTATTTGCATTGGATCCAACAATACACCCTAATTTTATTTCCAGTGACATGCAATGTCTTGATCTTATTTATACTGCACTCAGTCTCTTTAATATTATTTTTAATTACATCAAACATTATAAACTAACAATAAATAAGATTACAGTACTAAATTTGGATACATTGTAAATAAGATTAAATTACATGATGCAATAGAAAAGTAATACCAAATGCAAAATGCTAGTATGCTACTTCACCTTTGTAAGATCTAGTTGGATAGTACTTTGTTGTTGTTATTATACTACCTACGCTTTTTGTTCTAAAATAATAATTTTTAACATGGATATTGAAGTTTTTATTAATTTTATATACACACATAATACATATATGTATATGTAATATTTTTAGACAACAGTACATCTTCAGTAGTCTAATTTTATATAGATTCAATTTCGTTCGTTAGTTTTATACAATATGTTTCAGTCATCTTTTTTTTTTTTTTGCCAGAACCAAGAAAACATCATATTGCAATCAAAGGCGAATTACAAACACTAATAAGAAACCAGGCCCAACAACCAAACTAAAAGAAAAGCATAAGACACAGACCAACAATAGGAAGAAATAAGCAAATAAAAGACTAACATTACAGTAGAAATAGACTCTAATGCCAACAATCAAGAAGGCCTTAGACTGCGAGGGAGCTCGATGAACCCTGTTAAACAGGTAAGAGCATACCACAGAAGCTTTGACGAATAACACGGCTGCCAAATATTTTCATCTAACCTTGAGTCTTGACACAACTATTTTCATTAACGGAAATGTTGACATTGTAGTTGTAAGTGTTGTTTAGTCCAATCTTTTTTAACCTTTTAAATATCAAATCCAATATGTCAGTATCTAAAAATGTTTTATCAACATTTAAAATTGAAATGTCAGCATTTTCTATTAACAAAACTAATATATTATTAGAGTTAAAGGGCTGAAAAATACTTTATAAAATTAAGTGATGACATAAAAGTTTGGTAGAATTACCCTCAGGTTCCAAGTAAGAGAAAAATTTACAAAATGGTCTCAAACATTAGCATTAAATACAAAATGATCCCAAAGATTTATAAAATTACCATAATATCACAGGAATAGCTGCTGAGGTTGTTAATAACAAACAACCTCAGCAGTTATTCCTGGGACCTTATGGTAGTTTTGTAAATCTTTGGGACCATTCTATATTTAATGCTAATGTTTAGGATCATTTTGTATTTAATTCTCTTATTTGGGACCTGAGGTTAATTCTCTCTAAAAGTTTTGTGTAAAGTTCAAACACTTGAAATATAGGTTGGAAAAAAAACAGAGTAAGAATGTACCTTTACCTTATTTTTAATAAAATGATTTCAGTCTATGTGTTTTTTTGGGGAAAACATATAAAGAAGCTATTGTGAGTATTTTTGTAAAATGATGTGATTCATTATATTATTGTTAAAATTAAAAATAATAACTTTCTTATTATTTACTCTTTTATTTTAATATTTCTAGTCATTATTTGAATGGGAAAAATCGTTGACAAAAGATGTAAAGAAACCAAGTATAAATAATAGAAGAATTTACCATCGGGTCCGGTAAAAAGAATTAATCAACAAAAGGTTTTAAAGATTGACAAAATTACTATCAGATCCCAACAGTAGCTGGTCCGGTTGTTATTGATAGCTGGTGAAGTTATTAATCAATAGTAAAAAAGTCCCAAAAGTTTGTCATGCAGTTGTTATTAGCAACCTTGAAAGTTATATTAATAACAGTCTTTGGCTCCATTAACAACCTCAGCAGCTAGGACTTAATGGTAATTTTGTCAATCTTTGGGAGCTTTTGTTCACTAATTCTTTTTGTTGAAACCTGGTTTCTCAAATCTCCAAAACAGTAAAACCATTTTTTAATTTGATCAAAGTATCTCCAAATCATTTTAAATTTGACATTTATTAATATCTTTTAAAATTTTAAACGCTGAGAGTTTACACCCAACCACCTACATTGTAATGGAAGTGTATGCTATTTATGACCTCCCATTTTATATTATATTATTTATTAAAATAGAGTTCATGAGTAAGGCCTTGACATGGGTGTCCTCATCATTATGCCACAATAAGTAAAATTAAATTGGAAAACGCCATTGTATAAATATTTATTTTAATTTCAATATGATTTGGGTAGTCGAATAAATGAATGGAAGATCATCTTATGTTTTTGCAAGACTAAGTATTCTATTGACACTTATGACATGGCTTGTAGTTTATAAAAATTATAAAAGACAAAATAAATTAATATGTCCAATGACATTGTAATGGAATATTTACAAAAGTCTAAAGAAGTTATTTGATGCAGAAGGCAAAGGAAAATTTTCACTAAAACGTCAAATGATTAATAAAACTGACATGCCTAGTATTCATTTGATCACTAAATTAAGAAATGTATTGTCTGGTTCAACAAGTGGTGAATTTCTTTGCCAATGTGTTATGTTTTTTGGGGCCAAATTTCCCAATATGTTAACGAGTGATATAATGACGATTCAGATTGTATTTTTTTTTCTGATTTTGATATTTGGAGATTAAATGTAAAATGGAAATAATTAAATCATTTACATAATGAAATTTGATTAGAATGGAATGGATTGGCTAATCAAGTTGGATCGGCTTATAGACAAAGTAATCAAACTACTTTGATCTGGTTCAGATAATTTTTTAATGATTTTTCATTTATATGTTACTTTTTATTTTTTATTTAATTAATGTTGTTGGAGATTCTTCCGAATTTACTATTAAGTTTTATTGTTTTAGAATGTTGTTTATATGATTGTAAATACTCTTTTTTGGTTAATCATCGCTGGGTAATCCAATACCTATGGGCAACCAAGTAATTATAACTCAAGGGGTAGGAATGCTACCAACATAAATAGGGTTATCCTTTCTCCCAACAAAAACGTTTCCTAGACTTGAACACACATTCTCATCTTCATGGGGATAAGCTCATTTACCAGTTCGACAAACTATTCGTTGGTTGATTGTAGATACCGTCCTTTTATCTCATTTGTTTTTATCATGTTTAATTTTGGGCTATTAGAGAATAATAAAAATTTTGGAGAATTTGATATCCTGAATTGTGTGGACCACTCCACTAGATACCATTTATGTGCATAAAATCTTGTTAAACTCGACTTTGGGTTCTTACTGAACTAGATCAAACCACGAGCTATTAAATCAAATCTTTTCAAAAAAAAAATAAATTAGACTTTGAGTTGGTATATGAACCGTTCTAGTTTATCATCATGTAATCCTAGTTATGTCATTAAAAAAAGTTTACTTTGACATAACAATACTCCAATTTAATTTGGAAAATTTCGATGCGAGATATATTCCATCCTAAATAATTAATTTACAGAAATTTTAAAAAATAGTTAAATTAATTATCTATGAAAAGCATAGTTAATTTTTCTAAAGTATCTTCTATTATTTACTTTATTTAACAGATAGCACTGGATTAATAAGAAAAATTTAGAAAAAATTATAAATTTGAACAGCATATGTATATCAAAGAAAAATTTGCTTTTAAATGTACTTACAAATTACTCACTAACAAGATTGTTATATTATAACAATGTGATGTAGATTCACAACTTTTTGAGTTATGATTCAATTTCTTATCAAATTGATTAATTCTAATTGGCATAAAAGTTTAGGATCAAAATCATGGCTTCATTTTTTTTCGGGAAAAAAGCAGCCAAACAAGGCATAAGATGTAAGGTAAAATCTGTAATTAAGAGGAATTGTGAGGCCGTTATTGTAGATGAAACTCTAAATTACGTGATCGAACTGTATATGACTATATTCGGCCAATCGGCCACGTGGGATGCGGATGGAGTTCAAATATAGCAAAGGCGGCAATACTAACTGCACGCGCCATATAGGAGCGTGAAACAACGAATCAAGAATTGTGAACATGCATGAACCACGAAAGCGACGTCGTTTGGACTTTGCACAGAGTTGGAGCCCTACGGTTAAAAATATACGTCAATAATTACATGATGTTTTACTCCCATATGTATGTCACTCTTTTTAATAAAAATATTTAAATTTTTTTGTGATTTCAAAGTTTATAAATTTATTTTGATTATTTTACTCTCTCAATACACATTATAATATATATATATATTTGTGAGACTCATGCATGAAAAAGACGGTTGAACTATTTTCATGGGAGATGATATTTGGAAATGCTGCTTTTGACAATCCAAACATGGATATACAATTATTCCCCTAACTTAATTTCCTAATATTAAACGGAAAAGAAAGAATCAATTTTCGGAATAATTATTTTTTTACCAAAGTCCACGCAATAGACAAGATGTGTATGGCGTGACAATGATTGTAATTTTATGGAATACACAATCATTATAGTTTTGTCTTGTCCGAGTTATTACACAATTATGTATTTATGTTTAGTGATTAAATTAAGAGTTAATTGCATCTCTATGACCCGACTTTTTATTCAATTTATATAGAAATTAAATATATCTTTTTTTATCAAAAAAATTAAATATATCTTTTATACATTGGTCAAAAAATTAAATATATTCAATTTATATAGAAATTAAATATATCTTATTATTCAATATATTGAAGATAGGGCGTTTAAATGCACATCTCCGTTCTTATAATTTCAAAAATGTCACTGCCTTCATTTTGTACTCCCTTTTTTAAAAAAAATACGAATTTCAATAGTAAAAACTATACTCTGTAGTAGTAAGTGAGGATACCTCATAACGGCTTTGCTATTTTGACTTTGATGCATCAAAGATAAGTTGAATATTAATAAGTTTGTCCATGTGAGATCATTAGCATTAATATATAAACTAAGGCGGAACTCCAAATATACTTGTTTTATTCCACATCTTCTCATCTTTGAACATAAGTAAATTGTAAAATAGTTTCATGTATAAAGCGAGTAACATCATGTGTAAGTCACATGAAAAACCAGTTGTCCCCCAGTTTCAGCATTAAATATCTCAACTTAAGCTAAAATCAAAAGGCGTCTAAGGACCATTAATGTTTGTTTAGAAAGGGATTAGTCGGTTGTCCCGGGTTACCTGATTCAGTTGAAAGAAGGTCAGAAACTCAAGAAAAGGCGCTAGATACCGGGAGGTCTCCGGGTGTGGTCCAAATGGTCCACTTGCCTGATGGATTACCAAAAAAAAAAAAAAAAGAAAGGGATGATACACAGTCAGACTGGGAGAGGGAGAGGGAGAGGGAGAAGGAGAATGGTTAGGGCTCTAATACCTTTGGAGCATTATCCTTACCAATGGTGAGGGCTCTAATACCCTGTTCGTCAAGAGACAAGTTTGCATCGCTTTTAGTAGGAAATTCAATTGGCATTCCCCCCTAGAAAATAAACTAAGTAAAGCTGGCATTTGCCAATTTTAGTGAGCAATGGGAACCAGAATTACCTCATACATATCCTTAGATATTGTGGTTCGTAGTATATTCATCGTTAATCTAAATTCCATTTTAAGACATTCTGCTGGTGTCTGATTCCTTCCTTCACGGACCCAACAAACCCAACTAATACAGAGCATAGATACATGGCAATCACAGAGAGCATTGAATGGATTAATTAGCATCTGAACTGAACGAATAGAGGCACACCTGAACTGAACGCTTAGCAAGTAGAGGCGGACTAGGTTCTAGGGATTGAAGCGGAGGCAAGCAAGCAACGGCAATCAGAAATACAGACCACAAAAGGAATAAAGTCGAGCTTCCGATGCCCGACCTGAACTGAACCAAAGGAATAAAGTCGAGCTTCAGTGAAGCGAGGCACTGTAGTCTAGAAGCAGAGGCGGACTAGGGTATAGGGCAAACAAGCAGAGGCAAGCAAGCAACGGCGATCAGAAATAAAGACCACCGAAGGAATAAGGTCGAGCTTCCGATGACCTGAACTAAACCGAACCGAAGGAGAAGGAATAAAGTCGAGCTTGAGCGATGAGAGGCACTGGATTCTGGAAATAGAGGCCGACAAGAGACGAACAAAGGGAGGCGTCGAAAGAATGACCTAGATGATTAATATATATAATGTAAAAAAAATAAAAAAGTCGGTCTGACAGGCCAAACAGGCCAGTCAACCGGCCTAGGCTTGTGCCTGTTTACGAAAACAAGCCCTTTAGACGGCTTGGGCTTGTTTACGAAAACAAGCCTTAGCCTGAGCCTGTGTTTGGATCTGTAAAAGTCTAGCCTGTTCAGGCTTTTACAAGTCAGGCCGTCTGGCCTTTTTTCACCCATAATGTGCGCCATAATTTCATCCCCCCTTTCCCTTTACAATTTTCCCTTTCCTTAAATATAAACCCTAATCTTAAATGTAAGAGGTAAATAAGACAGTTATTTTGATCCTAAAAATAATAATTTGATTTAATTTATCTTCTAAATTTATAATTCTTTCTCCCAAAATATCATTATTTTTTGCACTTAGTAAGAGGGTTTTAATCAGAACTAATTACAACGCAAATCATTAGAAAATATATTTCTAAGAGAAGTAACACATATTTGAAGGAAATAACTAGAATAATTTTCTCTACATCATCGAATTAGTTATTTATTTTTTATGAAATACGGGAGGTAGTTCTATCAAAATGTTGGGGGGAAAAAGAGTTCTATCAAAATGACTTCTGCATTGATTTTCGTATTTTAATTTCTTGTTTTTATAAAGGAATTGTGGGTTTGTGTTAATTAAGAATTGATGTCACACAACATGCTTCTTGTAAAGAGCCTAACGTGAAGATCCAGCGTTGCTTCTTTAAAAAACCGTACTGCGTCCAGTTTTCACTGTGGACTGAAACACTACCTTTGGGAGGTAAAAATTGTAACAATGAGATTAAGAGGCTAAGGGCAACCAAAATTAATTATTGAAGGTAAATTAATAAAATTATGACCTCGGAGAGAGAAAAACCCCAATTGGCACAAAGGTATCCATTCTGGAGAGGCCGCTAGTTTGGTACTTGACGAGGCATGAACTAATAATTGTTTTTTTTAAAAAAAAAGGAAATAAGAAAACCATGTCCGGATAAAAGCAAGGCAAGAAGAGAAAAACCTTAGAGGCTAAAAAAAAGAACTCACCATCCCACTCAAGACAATTATGTAACCATCAAAGATTATCCAATGTTGGAAAAATCTCTATCAGACTTTTACAAAGCTTCATATGACTGTGAGAGATTCGCCTCCCACAAATATAACCTACAAACTGTCCTGTAAGTGTCATAACTGGTTGTCCTGAGGCTCTTTGATACTAACTCTTTCAAAAATCCACTAATTTGTTCACTATCCATTGCATCAAGAAATGCTTCAGCCGTGCCAGGTTGCCAAAAAACAACAATGGCACAATCTTTGTCCACCAGTTTAACATCAAACTCTTCCGAAAAAGTTGTCATATGGGATTCCTGAAGTAGATTCTTCAGCATGCTTGCAGTGATCCCGAACTGAACTTCCCATAAAAAACCAAATGATCCCGAACAGATGCAAAAAAAAAAAACAGATTCTTCAAGTACAATAAAGCAGCAGATATGCTCATGGCTCCAGATTTCTTCATCATATAATCCACATCAATTACATGGGAGAAAACAGAGCGAAAAGAGTTTACAGAACTCATTAAACTTCAGGAGGAAGGGGAGCAATGAATTTTGAATGAATGAGTGCACAATCTGCAGGTATCAATAATCAATACAAAGTTAAAAGAAGGAAGTAGATTATCATGCCAACGTCATAAGAACTAAATCGAGAATTTTACATCTAGGATATACACCATCAGGGCAATTGTGGGCCTACCTATTTTGCTACTGTATCACTAATCATTCTATTTTTACCTTCCCTCTCTCTAATGGGCAACTAGCCCTGTCCTGATGTAACCATTCTTCTGAAGTAATAAAATCTCATTTCACACAAAAAAAAAACTTCCCTACTACTAGCTTTGATTATTGCGTATTTGCATATAGGTTAAAGTTTATGAAAAATGTCCACACATAACTTAAAAGTTTGAAGGAGTCAGATACACATAACATAAAGTTTAATGGAGCATATAAGTGATGACCATATATATTTAACTTGCTTGAACATCTTATGACCATATTATCTGCTTTTTTCCACTGCATTGATTAGTAAATTTGAAATGTGAATAAACAGACATCAAATCCTAAGAAATCAACCCTTAAAACAAATTCATACGTAGAGATTCTAGAGATGAAAAATGCATTATCAGAGTTGGCCATTTACCCTACTGTACATATAAAGATCAATCAAATCAAACGATTTCCTTTTTATTTTTCATTTTAATAAATTCCGTTGTACATATAAGCTTGAACAGCTAGCGATATAATTTCCTTATCACATTATTCATACAATTCTGAAATTAAGCAATAAAAGAAAATCAAGTTTTCTGTTCTTGAAAATAGGCTTTCATCATAACAAGTATATACATGTATACTAAGGAGCTGTTAGTTTCGTTGCTTTGAATTTTTTTTATTTTTTAAAATAAAAAACATAAAAACTTGTCTGGTTATTAATTTTTGATGAATTCTAAAACAAAAGATAGAATTACATTTTTAAAAACAAAAAACTCATGACAACATTTATACGTTCTCTTGGAAAAAATGATCGTCTGCAATCAAAAGTTGATTAGTAAGAGGAGTGGAGTTTAATAACTTGGAAGCATTCTAGTAATGAATTCTTATGTGGAGATCAAAACAGCTAGAGTAGTATTTTTTTTATTTTAATGGCATAATAGCTATACATGAGCATACCTGTAGATGCATGAACCAATAGTTAGTTGTAAACCTTATCGATCTTTATATTTGGGATGTGAGAAATCTTTGGCCACTCTGCTCCTGTTTCTCTCTCACATCTTTCCTCTAAAAGAGGAACTTCAAACATTTCTAGTGCTTGCAAATTAGAAAGGCGATGCATTCCTTCTGGAAATGACTCCAATTTTACACAAAAACAAATTTGGATAAATCGGAGTGATTGAAGATCGCAAATCCATTCTGGTAAAGCCACGAGGTGATAACACGAAACAAAACAGATTTTTTGGAGAGAATGTAGGCAACAAAGGTCTTGGAACTTCATGTTATAATCCTCATCAATGTTGAGAAAAGTGAATTCTTCAAGTGTAGCAGATAGGTTTTGCAGTTGGCGAAACAGTTTCTCTGGACTTGAATAGATCCCAATAGAAAGATGTTTAAGAGAGGAGAGATTTTTCATCCATTCCTCTAGTAATGCTTCCATGTCTATCCCTTCAAAGCGGAGAGACTTAAGCATGGAAAGAGGTGCAACCACATCATGTGATGTTGACGGCTCAATTACGTTGCTCACATTTAATGTGTCTAGCAATGGCTTCGTGTTAGCACCACTGATTAATGTCAAATCGCTAACAAGATTTGGAAAAGTAGGCATGCAGCTTAGGTTTTGGCAACCACTAATTTCCAATGATGAAAGACGTGAGAACGGAGGCAGTAATTGATGCCTCTCATCATTATCTTCTGTATTCTGGAGATTTGCCTCCCTGAGCCATCCCCTCAGACTTTCACACCGATTAATTCGTAATTCCTCTAAAGATGGGAAGAAGTTAGTTGATCGTAAGGAAGATCGTTTATAGTGTATGTACTCCAATTTATCCATTGACTCTATGACAAGAGACTTGAGGGAAACAAGTCCTTCCAACGCTACCAAGTATTGGCAATTGGTTAATTTACAGAAACATAATTCAACAAGATTCTCACATGACAAAAGCCAATCGGAAAGGCATACCCCAGGGTACCTATCTATAGTCAATGCTTTCATATTTTGATGAGGTTGAAGATTTTTCAATAGTTGCATGGCATCACTGTTTTTCATCTTTGGATCTTGGTCCCCAATCTAGGGTTAAGGAAATGAGCTTTTTCTTTGCTCTCAAATTAACATCCTTGGACTCCTCCTCTACTTCCCTCACTAAGTCAAGTTTATGAATGATTAATTCACCTCTGAGGTTAAGTTCTTTCAATTCACTCAAATTGGCCTTCTTTCTCTTCTTATCATCATTGCCCACCACGAAATGTGACAATCTTTGTAGATTAGTCATCCTACCCAACCCAACCGGCATCCCATCTTTAAAGATCGAGTAACAATCTATATCAAGTCGGCGCAAGTTTATCAACTTTGTGATCATATCTCCTCCAGAAAATTTTTCTGTGAAAGTAGAACCGTTTAATATCAACGTTTGCAAGTTGACTAGGTTGCTTATACTTTTAGACAAACACTTCAATCCAAAACAATACGAGAGATTGAGATACCTCAAATGGCTCATTTTACCTATTAATTTAGGCAAATCTTTTGTCTCAGACATAGACAAATCTACACTACGTAAGCGTTTGACTATATGTAATTCAGGTGGTGGATTCCTTTTCGGCCATGTTTTTTCTGTGACAAGAAAGGTTCTCAATTTACCTGGATTATCCAACATAGTTAGTGAACTAGCAGGGTTGTATGTTTTGAACGAAGCATGTATAGGGCATCTCACGACATTTTTTCTCCCCTCAACGTACATGCAATAATCGGAGCTAGCAATTGTTGCAGACAAGTCATGCATTAAATCATGCATTTTAAAATATTCTTTTTCACCGAATTTATCGGTCTCAACATCCTGCAAGAATGACTTCATCAATAGAATACGAATGTAATCTTCACCGACATCTTCTGAACATTGTTCCTCATCTTCACTTTCAAGGAAGCCTTGAGCCATCCACAAATAAATCAATTCATCCTTATGATATCGATGATCTTTTGGATATAAGGAACAATAAGCAAAACACTGTTTTAATTCAATTGCCAAACTGTCATAACTCAACTTTAAAATTGGCATGACTGAATTGTTACTTCTACATTGTTTCCAAAAGTCACCTTCAAAGATAGCTTCCCATTCACTTTCCCGCATTTTTGATTGCAACAAAGTTCCCATAACTCTTATTGCCAGCGGAAGACCTGCACATTTTTCTGCAATTTTCTTGCCAATAGACTCAAGATTTTGGGTCATGATTCGAACTTGGCCAAATGCCAATCTTTTCAACAAAGTCCAAGATTGATCATTTGTTAATCCTTTTAAAAGATATAGCGTTTTTACACCCATTATGTTGGCCACCGTTTGATCACGAGTGGTCACTAAAATCTTACTACATTGGGCACCGCACATCAAATATTTTTTCAACTGTAACCACTTTTCCCCATCATCATTCCACACATCGTCAAGGACTAGCAAGTATCTTTTCCCATTCAAATTCTGTTCAAGTTTATTTTGAAGTAGCTCCAGTTGTTGGTCATTTACATCATCGCCAGTCGATGATTCCAATATTTTTTTAACAAGTGCTTTCACATCAAACTCTTCAGAGACACACACCCACATTTGCTCATCGAAAAGTTTGTTGGCTTTAGCATTACTGTATACCAGTTGGGCAAGAGCAGTTTTACCTAAACCACCTATTCCCACAATAGCAACCAAGGAAACACGTTCATTTTTGTTATCGGTGTTAAGCAACATATCAATAACATCCTTCTCGCTCTTCTCCCTTCCAATGATATTCTCTTCATGCTTAGAACTAGTTTCCCTCCAGTCACTGCTCTTTTCATACTTCTTTTCAATGACAAATCTTGGATCCAAGTTCAATTTGGACATAGTGTTGGGATATGGGCCACCCTTGATGGATTAGGCCCAAGTCCATGGGCTAGGTCAAATACGTAAACCTAAACCCTAGTGGGAAGATATAAGAGGGGGCAAGTGGCTCCCAAAGGCGGCAGAAATAACGCTCAGAGAAAACAAGTTTTCTCCCTTCCCTTTTCTCTCAGAGAGAATCCTCTCATCTCTTCTCCTCTCGCCTTCGGTGCTTTTGCTGTGTCTCATATTCGGATCCATACTTGTGATCCGTATTCCGCGTGGGTATCTGCAGATTCATAATT
>JANTPZ010042264.1:0-12703 GCA_025593235.1 Vachellia pachyceras | reverse complement strand
AAAAAATGTGTTGATGTGAAGTCAACATTAGAAACAGAGAAGCTCTGCTTAATCAATGGCTGTGTTTCCACCGCAGGCACCACAACACTGGCGATCAACTTTTATGGTCTCTTTAGATTTTCGTCCTCACACTTCAAGTATATTATTTTTGTCTGTGGCTCTAACTTATTCTAGTTTATGTATAAGAGTATTTGGCATTGAGTATTAGCAAATGTGAGAATGTGTGTGTCTCACACAGAGAGAGAGAGAGAGAGAGAGAGAGAGGAGAGAGAGGGCTTAGTCTTACAGTGGGAAACTAGACAAGCTCTTGGTAACGAAACAGGACCTGCGCTTCAACTATTGCAGAATGAAGAACCATTCCATAAAAGCATAAAGTACAAGGATTAATTACTTTAAATTATTGTTATTATTCAGGGAAGGTTGATGTGGCAGTTAATGAAGATAAAACGGGAGAAAATGTTTAATACGGTTTTAACTGTTTAAAGAAGGTCAAAGAATACACCAATGAAAAATGTTAATTAAGCTATTTGGAATCTAATTAAAAGGATAGAGAATGACCTATGAGAACATTCAATAAGGTATTGAGTGAGACGGTCTATTTATTTTTGCCTCTATGCTTTGTTGTAGTTATGTACATCCATTCTCACTTGCCTCCTATTAACATCAATAACGATTTCTTAAGGAAAAATGGGACACCAACATACATATGCAAATTTTATCGTATGATCCATGTTTCCTTTTGGTGAAAGAGATGTTGACAATTTCTTCAAACATCATTAGCCATTCCACTAAATTTCATTCATTTCCTTCATTTGTCCTATTCTTATTCCCATACAATTATCCTATAATTAATCCAAACAAGTCTTAATTAATTCTTATACGCACTGTAAGAGTGGGGACTTCAATATAATCATGAGTCGATCTTCTGAAGTATAACATGAGCAGATTAATCAAACAAGTCTCGAAATCTGAGAGGTAACTAACTCCTACTTGGGTCCAGGAGTTCTACTAGAAGATGAGTAAGAGCTAGCTCGAACTTATTATACTAGCTCATACCAAGTTCTCTAAAACTAACTGTCACTTGAGCTGTGTGCAAGGCAGCCTCCATATGCTCTTCCACATATACACTTGTTAACTCAAATAGATCATCAATTCCAAAAGTATACTTTATTCAAAGACAAAATAATCTAAGTTTTAAAGTACAATAATGATATGTGACTTGGAAAACCACTCAACAAAGGTCTTTTTGTGACATGGGAGAACACACACACAGATAACTTTTGCCACAAAATAAGAGACATGACAATGGGTAGGAAACAAATGAATTTAAGAGGAAGTCATTAGAATAGTACGTAGCACATAAAAAAAACAGAAAATCAAAGAACCAATGGTCAAAATATTGTACCGTAATATGCTCGTTGCTGCACCTGTATCTCGTGTGGTAAACATGTTGAGCAATAAAGGGAATCAGTTAAGAACTGATTTTTCGTTTTTTGGTAACCAAGAAGAAAAGGAAGAGGAAAATAATAAAGCCTCATTTTAAAAAAGTTATAATATCTAATCGGTTAATTACCTCAATAACAATATGTTCTTAGTATTCATTAGAAGCTTTTTTCAACCTGATGGCTGAAAAAAATATAAAGTTAATCCACCAGAAGATGAAACAGTTAAAAGAATGTGTCTCCATGCTCTAATGAGTAAGAGAGAACCAATACCTCCCCAGAAACTCACTGCAAATCCGACTCCCATACTAAGATACAATGAATTTAGAAAGTCATCACCTTCATTTTCTTCAACTGGCTTTGACTGATAAGAAGCTTCTTCATTGTGAAACTTTTTTGGAAGAGGATCTCTGCAAAGATCAACATTGCCATCGAAACTCTTATAATGCTTTCATGTCACCAATAGCTTCTGGGATCTTCCCAATCAAATGGTTTTGAGACAAGTCTAAAATCCTTGATACATAAATGTCAATACGTCCTCGTGATCGGTGCGAATATAGCCGTGTTGGAATATTGGGACCTAGGCTTGAATATTACTCAGTTTCAAATCAAAGAGTTGAAATGGTGGGACCCAATCTGGATCAAACTCAAAATTTGAAATTGGTTGAGCTCAAATCTAGTGATGTTAGGTTTGAGAGTTTTGCAATTTTTTTTGTTGTTGAAAGAACTCCAACCCAGAAATTGCCAGCAATGCATAAATCATTCAAGTTATGGAGATATCCAAGGCTTTCAGGTAGGTTTCCATTGAAGTGATTGTAAGTGATGTCCATTGTGGATATAAACAAAGAAATGTAAGTGATGTCCTTTGTCAAAATAAACAAAGAATTCGGAAATTCTGAAAGTAAATCATTCCAGTAAACATCAAGAATTGTAAGTGATGTAAAATTGACAAAGTCAAGGGAAGGAAATCCTCTCAGTCCATATTCTATCAAGCGTAACACAGAGTGATGGAAGCATGGCTATGTATTGAAGCCAACTGGCTTCATTTAGACTATTAGTCCTACTAATGTCAAGAAATTTCAAGGAAGAAAGTTGAGAAAGCCAACAAAGATGAAGTATGTGCAAACCCAAATTATTTGAGAAGCTTAGGTAGCTTAGAAGAAGTATCGAATGATTGGTTGTCGAATTTATGTCCCTTTATAGGAGATAAGGAGACTTGGTTGCATGGTGACATACTCAGAGTTTCAAAGTCCAAGTGATTGGGAAATTCAAGTCGAAGCACACAGATTTATCAGACCTTTTAATATGTGATTGGAACGAGACAGCTCTGTAACTCTTCCCTTGATGTTGTGGCACAGAATTCCCTTCAGTAAACAGCAATCCTGTTCATCAGTCCAAGAGGAGAGTTCTTTGTTTGGATCTATCACTCCTTGTCTGAAGATTACGGGCAATCTTTTGTCATTTTCATGGCAACCTACAACTCCATTTGCACTACTCATCATGCTTCTGTTTAATGTTGTTGTTGCCTGTAGAAGAGACAGAAAAACAAACCACATTTGTGAAGTGAAAAGGCTCGCCATTATTGTGGTTAATTAACTTGAGTACTTTGAACACAATAAAGTCCTCAAGCTTTACTTGGTATACATAATAACTTGTGAGAATCAATGCCAAAAAAGGAAAAGAAAAGAAAATTATTGCACAAAATGCATTGTGTGAAGTTAACATTTGAAATAGAGTAGCTGTTTAACCAATGGCTCTGTTCCCCCAAACACATTATCAAAACTGAAATGAACTTCACATATCTTTTAGATTTTTGTACTTTTTGGCTCTAAACACTTTTAATTGCATTTCTTGTGGTTCTAACTTATTCTAATTTATTTGAGAGACACGTAAGGCTTAGTTTTATTGTGGGAAAGTGAACCAGTTCTTGATAATTAAACAGGGCCTGTGCTTGAGCTATTGCAGAATATAAGAAGGAGGAGGAGGAGGACTACTTTAAATTCAGGTTGGATAAGATTCGCATTAATCTTCTAAGTTGATTTAATTTGCAACTACCTTGATTCCAAGATTTCTACTTTGTGTGTTCGTAAAATAAGCTGTGAAAGTGTGAATTGATGATAAAATAAAGATGATCTATTCAACAGACACTGATTAGGATTTCGTACACTGAGCTAGGAATGATTGGTATTCGGAAGTTCTGATTAGCATGATGTAAATTTTAAGGACTAATTAATGTATGGGATGAACCAACAAACATGGTATGTCATGTATCGCAGCTCCATGCTAATTTTTTTGAGTGAAAAAGTTATATATTAATGATCAAAATATACAAAGATGGGTGAAATCACTACCAGAAAAATGTCATTTAGCGACGGATATTTTTCATCGCTAAAATGAGGGTCTCTAAATGAAAATTTTCTGATAGAAATAGCCATTTAACGATGGATTTTCTGTCGCTAAATGAAATTTTCTGGTAGTGATAATTAAATTGTCGTTAACACTTATAAGTTGATATTACATCAAATGAAACTTCATGATGCCACTTCGTCATACGCATAAATGCTTTCAGGATAGAACTGTCCTTTGACCCTACCTAATTTAAAGTTTATTGTAAGGATCACAGATACATACATATATATATATATATATATGAATATTTCTTTAGATATCATGCATTAATTAGATAATAAGGTCAATATGCTCTTGTGTCTTATCTCTTTCTTTTCCCTATCTCTTTCAATATGCATTCAACAAACACATCTAATTGCATAAGCATGAACAAGTATTCTATTAAACCCTTATAGCAAGCTCTTACAGTGTCACTATTTCACTATAATTTAACATAAAAGTTAACATTAGATAAAAATGAAGAATTGTTAGCTATTCCTTGAAGCAAAATGAGAGAAAAGGCATTGGAAAATCATGTTTGAATATTTTTAAAATAAAGAATTGTGATTTTTTGAAAATCATGTCGTTGTAAATTAAGAAATTTATGTGAAACATTGGGTATAGAGCTATAACATTAAAAATCATTGAGAGCGAATCTTTGGATAGATTATTAACTAAAACATCTTTCTTTGGAATCTCATTGAAAGTGCGCTTCTGTCTTCCTTCACCTCTTTTTAGAAGACAACCTTAAACGATCTTTTACTATTTTCTTCTCAGTATACGACATTCCACCTTCAACCACATTATATAAAAGCAATCCTAACTTGTTTGTGCGTTCTTATTAAATCAACTTTGGAGCGAGTACATGTTTTTGAGTTGTTGTGACATGTATTATAATTGTAACACGTACAATTTATCCTGTGAGAGCCGTGTTCAAGGGTAGTTGATGCCTAGGCATTGTAAAGTTATGTCATGTTAATTAGGTTTGTGTATGTTTCTATGTATCATAATCACAAAAGAATGATACTGATCAACTAAAAGAGAAAATCATCGAAGTGCAATCATATATGACATGAAATACCTTTCAACAAAGGCTTCCACTCTTAGCAATAAGAGAACTTATTGTACACTAAAATTACAACTATGTATTATACTTAACTAGCATTATAAAATCTTATTTTCTCATAGTTATATAATGAAAGGACATTCAATAGGAAACATGAGAGCCCCAGCACGTGTAAATAGAGTATTGAATGCTTCCAGCTACATTTGCGTACCTAAGATACAACATATTGAATAACAAAAAAAATGAAAAATGATATCAGTTAGGAACAAAACAAAGCAGAAGAAGAAAATGAAATAAACCCTTACTTAAATGAAAGAAAGTAGGTTTTTCAAAAAAGGAGAGATGATCATAATAAATCTCTTACCTCAATGGTTATTTGTTCCTAGTACTTCACGAAATCTCTTAAACTTGAGAACCATAAAAATATAAAGCTGATCTATCAAATGGTCAAAGAATAGAAGAAACTTGTGTCTCCATGCTCTGATGAGGAAGAGAGCGCCACAAACTGCCCAAAAACCCGATGCGAATCCAACTCCCATCCCAAGATACAATGCCTTAAGAAAAGTGTCATATTCATTTCCTTCAACCGGCGGCTTTACGTTGTGAGTTTTTTCTTTCTTGTTGCACTTCTTTGGAAGAGGGTCTCCACAGAGGTCACTATTGCCAACAAAACTCCAGGATTCAAAACTTTGAATTTGGGTTCCTAATGGGATTTGCCCAATGAAATTATTGTATGATAGGTTCAACCAAGCAAGAAAAGATAGGTTAGAGATGGTTGAAGGAATTTCTCCATGAAGTCTATTGTAGCTGAGATCAAGACTTTCTAGGTCTTTAACACCTCCAATTTCTTTGGGAATCTTTCCAGTCAAATGGTTATGAGATAAGTTCAAGGACCACAATTGAGTTAAGTTAAACAACTCATTAGGAATTTCTCCTGACAAATTGTTAGAAGAAAAATCAATGATACACTTAAGAGGAACGTTTGGGAAATCTAATTCTCTTCCCTTAGAAAATATATCTGTTCCTGCATTCCAATATTTCTCTGCAAAAGGAGGATGCATGATGTCATACACGCATTGTGGCATTGAGCCTGAAAGTTTATTGTTAGCAAGATCAATTATTACTAGAGAAGACATGTTGCACAACTGTCTTGGAATGTTGCCAGTAAATTGGTTGTCTCTCACTTTGAAAACCGTCAAATTTTGCTGCATTGTATTTGGTAAACTTCCTGAGAATTTATTTCGTTCAAGCACGAGGTATTCCAAATCTGTCCAATGTGACAAGTCTAACGAAAAGTTGCCAAAGAAACCATTATCACTCAAAAGCAATACTTGAAGTTGTGTTAATAGAGCCATTGAGGGAGGAACTTCACCGAATAGCTTGTTACTCCTCAAATCAAGGTATTCCAACTGATTCCAGTTGGCCCAACAATCTGGGAGTCCTCCAATCACATGATTACATGATATATCCAAATAATATAACATGTTTTCCCTATTATTCCCTCTAATGCATAGGAATGGGGAAATGGGTCCTGAGAAATAGTTATGTGATGCGATGAACATTTTGACATTTGCCGATATTTTCGGGAGGGCTCCAGTGAAGTTATTGTAGTCTAAATGTATATGTGATGAGTTCAATGTCACATTAGATATGTCTCCACTGATGAAGTTGTTTGATAGACCAACATCAACAATTCCTGATATGAAGCTCCAAAATGCATCTACATTGTGAATATTCGAAATCTCTGATCCAGATATATATAGATTTTCTAGAGACCTTTGTGTGTATAGCCATGCTGGAAAATTGGGACCTAAGCTTGTATTAGATGAATCCAAATATTGGAGTTGAAATGGTGGGACCCATTTCGGATGGAAGTCGGATTTGAAACCAGTTGAATGCAACTCCAAATATATTAGGTTTGATAGATTGGCCAAGTTCTTTTCTGAAAGGACACCCACCCAAGAATTACTACCAATGCTTAAAAAGCTCAATTTAGTGAGTTGTCCGAGGCTTTCTGGAAGATTTCCTCTCAATTGATTGTCCGACACATCTAAGTAACTTAAAGAAGAAAGGTTTCCAACAAGTGATAGAACCTTCGAATTTATTACTGCATAGTGATAAATAATTTAGGTTTGGAAGCTTAAACAAGGCTATTGGTAATCGACCATGAAAATTGTTGTAACTAAGGTCAATATAAGAGATTTCTTTAGTGAGATGAAAGAAGGAATTGGGTAATTTTGAACTGATATTGTTGTAATAAAGATTAAGAGTTTTAAGAGATGTGAAATTGACATAGTTATAGAATGGAAAATCTCTCAACCCACAACCTGCCAAGTTCAATTCAGTTAGTGAAGGCAGCACAGTCACATAGTGAAGCCATATAGTTTCACTTCCAATATCATTGGTAACTAAGGTCAAGATATTTTAACGAGGAGTTGGCCAATGATTGGTTGTTTGATTGGTCTCTGTGTGAAGGATATTCAGAGACTTGGCATGATGGTGGAATACACGCACTTGTGAGAGAATTATAACTCAAATCCAAGTAGCTGAGAAATTCAAGTTGAAGCAGAGATAGATTAATCGCACCTTCTAATCCATAAGCTGCTAGATCAAGCTCTGTAACTCTACCTGTGATGTTGTCGCAATGAACTCCATCCCATAAACAACAATCTTCTAACTTAGTCCATGACAACAGTCGGTTTGAAGGATTTGCTGGCTCTTGTTTGAAGAACAGAAGTATTTTCTTATCATTCTCATTGCACAGAGCCTCATTGACTGTATTGCATATGCTCCTGTTGAATAATGTTGTAGCAAATAGCGAGAGCAGTAAAAGACATGAAATTTGTGAAGGGAAGCTGGCCATTAAGGGCAAGTTTGAATATAATACCCTCAATGAAGTTTCTTTAGATGATACACACATATATATTGGAAAATCTGAAGTAAGGAAAAATTAAAATGCCTTAAAAATTGGATATACCCACATGATATTCCTTGTTGTCAAAGTCTACTAATGTTAAATTGCAAGTCTTCCGGTCTTTTTTCTATAAGCATTTATAACCCAGCCACCTATTTTATATGGTCAAGTCTTCTAATATTTCCAATTTTCCCGTTCTTTTAGGGGAGAAATGGGAACATTAATCATACGTCTATTATGTGGATAAAAAATTGCAAATCTTTCATTGTGGCCTACAATTGAAGTTTACATCCACTTTTTTCCCCTAAAAAACGCATATAACTTTTCAAAATATCAAAATTTGTTTATAGAAATTCACAAGAAGTACATACGGCCTCCCAAAATTTGTCTTCAAATGCCTACAACATTTTTTTTAAAATTTTTTTTTGATCTCTCTTCTTTTTTATCTTCATCATATAAATGTTTTTTTAATGTTTTAAATCATATATAAACATCTCTTGATGTTTGTAAAGTCTTCGTCCCAAATTACACTTAACTTCAACCCCACTAATAATGTAACCCAGCTGGGGCTGGAAGCTTCCATTGTCATCTTCATTCAAATTCCTTTGTTGAAAGAGATGTTGGCAATTTCGTCAAACATCATTTTTCGTTCAATTAAATCTCATTTTCTTCCATTCCTCCTCTCCTTTTTTCATATAAAATTATTCTATAATGAACCCAAATAAGGCTTTAATGAGTTCTTATACACTGTTTTTCCTTAAAGCATATGTATCCTCATAATGGAAGCAATTCTGTTTGATGCATTATCGAATACTAAATGTGAACACATCTTCCGATGGAGATTTAAACATTGGTTTGTCACATTATAAGAGACTAACGCATTCCGCTAAACACACCTCAGTTAGTTCTTACATACAATGTCTATTTAGTCATCACCTGCCATAAAAATATATAATCCTTGAATTGATCCTCTAAATTATAATATGAGCAAATTCAAACAAGCTAAGTCTGAACATATGAGAGGTAATTAACTCCCCTTAATTGGGCAAGGGCGTTCTATTAAGGAAGATTATTTGATTTAGTGACTGTATTGATATCATTGAAATTTGATACCGTGATTTATTCTTTTGATTGTACATTGCCCGGTCCAAGGCGCTTGTAAAGTCTTCATCCCAAACTATACTCAATTTCAGCCTTTCTACTCATTAATGAAAAACAACGGAGCATTTTCTTGTCTGCTGCCCTCCCTTGCCTAAAACGCTAATGTTTTTTTTTTTTTTGAGTAGGTACTTAAATTCATAACTCAAAAGCATTGCATAGCAAATCTATTAATCGTAAGGTCTCTCCTCACCGACCGTCTTATAAACAAAAGGAGGTGAGTGATCAAGAATGTAGAAGTTTACTTTGTAGCTTATGAGCTCGCTTAGCTAACATATCTTCTATACTGTTCCTCTCCATATGAACTTAACTAACTGTGCGACCTGCCAATTACCATGAATCAAAAGTCTGGCTTCATTAATAACATTTCTAAGGATGCTTGTGATTGCAATCCCTACTAACTAAATTTTCATCAAAGATTCACTGATATGAATGGAGCAAAGTCTTCGCACCGAATTATACTCAATTTTTGCTTTTTGAACATTGTAACTCACCAAGAACATCATTCATTGGAGCCCTCGTACTAATTTCAAATTAGAAGGACACTTTTAGACGACAAACACTGTCACAATACATTTTACCTGCCCATATTTCCAAGATTCAAACTTATGACTTATTAATATTATTGTCCAACCGCAAGCGGGTTATTTGATTTTACCATTTTTACGTTTTCAGCTTACTGAATTGGGTTGAATTACTATTAAATTTTTGTCAATTGCAAATTCAATTGAACTCATGAGTCTACCCACCAAACTTACTGTTTTCACTTTCTAACTTGAAAAATTGTGTTAACTCACACTAAATTTTTCAAATTTGATTATTATTAGTGGTTTTATGTATATGAATTTCATAAAAATTTCTTCGTGGAACATCATGAATTAAATTATAAATATTGATTTATTAATTTCAATTATTTGTGTTTAAATCAAATTGTTTTGTTTTTATACTTTAATTATTAAATCATATACTTTTAAGTTATTTGTTGATAAATTAAACACTAACAAGTTTACGATTCAAATTTACATCCATATCATGAGTCTTCTTAAACTTCTGAATTTAACAACCTTTAGTTAATTATACTTAATAGTGTCAAAATTTGAATATAATGTGTTTTAAAAAAGAGCTGAGATATATGTAATTTTAGTAAAATAAAAGGGAGGAAACTATATTTTACTCTTATATATTTGGAGAAAGTGAGATACAAAAAATTAAAGGAAAAAAGAATGTAAAATGACACATTGAAGACAACCATTTGAGAAAGCGGTAGAGAAGTGCTTTTACCATTTACGAGGTAAATGTATGAATGGGATTATCTCATTTTGTGAAAAAACACTGTTGAACGTGTTTTTGGGGTGTTCAGAAGCTTTGTCAAACACCACAAATGTCCCATCCATAACGCTTGTAATTGAAGTTTTCATCCCAAACTACACTCAAACTTCAATCTTTCCACTCATTAATAAAACCCAACCACCAAGTAGCTTCTATTCTGATTTATAATTTGTAAGAAAAGTATATGGCAGAAGTTTTATTTCAACTTGCATGAACATGTTTTTATAACGCTATACACAGGTCATAGTTTCTTTAATTTCCTTTGGTGAAAGATTTCACCAACTTATTAGACAAACAATATTTTCTGCATGCTTGCATTAATTAAGCAATCCAACAACATCATATACTCTCACTACTCTACAATACAAGTCACCTTAATTAATTCACTAGAATAAAAAAGATATTCCTTTCCATTATATTTATAAGCAATTATTATCTTTCATAGACTTGATAATATATATAAACAACTTTTTTTTATCTAAAAATTTAATGCAAAATTTCCATTTTTATCTTCAATTAATGTATGTCTCTATCATCTTCCCCCCACTCATTCTCTCACTTTCTCACTTACCATCATTATAAATAATGTTATGTTTGGAAAAAAAGTATATATCTTACACATCACTGCTTCTAACTAATTTTAATTGTTAGTTCATTTTATTTGATTTAGGTAGTAATTGCAGCTCATAAAAAAGGGACCAGAGGGAGTAGTAGTTAACTAATCAAATTCATCTTAAACTAAAGAATTTTTTTTTCATATTTACCCATATTATATGAGGTTTTGAATTATAAAAAGCTAAACATTAATTATAGAGTAAAATTGATGAGTAAGTATTAATTGCTCTCCAAATAATTTTGTAAAAAGTGATTTATTTTGTGCAGCGACCCAAGTAAATATACATAGGATGTGATATTGAAGCCACTGCCCCATCCATTATGTTTGTAGAAGTCTTCGTCCCAAACTGTACCCAATTAATGGAACCCACCAATAAACTTCCAGTCTTATCAATGTCTATTCTAATTTCCTTCAGTGAAAGCTATTCTGCCAACATCTTGTTCTGCAGTGTTATACGAACCAATCCAATAACAAATACCATTTTGAGCAGACTTTGTTATGTGATGTTTAACGACAGTGAGATCATTTGAATTCGAAACCCATACTGTAGCAATTTCCAAATTGTAATATCTTATATTAACATAGAAATTAATGTCTAAAATGCCAACATGTGCTTGATGTAAATCTTACAGATTGCAACACTCATATTCCTTTTCGTTTTAATTGTTAAATTTACACCTGAAATCTTAGATGCCGATACATACCATGTTTTCATTTGGTTCTGACTCGTAACTCATGATCACTAGCTCGGTAGATCATGTGAAGAAACAGGTGACTCTTGCTCTTTCTGGGATTGTCCGCTATTTTCCATCTCTTTCACTGATGTCAATCAAACCCTATCTCCCCAAAAGGCCACAACCAATATAAGCTTCTAGTAACCGTGTTGGCCCGTTCTTTGTTTTTCATCAGGTTCAGGGACCATGTATCTTGGACCTTCTTTGCCCCATCATTCTCCTTAGAGATATATAAACAAGGTTTTAATTAGTTCCTACATACAGTTTTTTTTTCTAAGTATATATATCCTTAACGGAAGCAATTCTATTCTACACGATGTTGGGTATTGAATATGGACACCTTTTCTAACAGGAGATTCAAGCATTA
The DNA here is from genome assembly GCA_025593235.1 of Vachellia pachyceras. Classification (NCBI taxonomy): domain Eukaryota; kingdom Viridiplantae; phylum Streptophyta; class Magnoliopsida; order Fabales; family Fabaceae; genus Vachellia; species Vachellia pachyceras. The sequence continues at coordinate 689 of JANTPZ010042264.1, read as the reverse complement.
ATCCGTTACGTTGTAAGGGATTAACCCGTTTTACTAAATCAAGCCCAGTTGATTGTTACCCACAGTATTTATTTAGTCATCATATTGCAATAAAAAGAAATATAATCCTTGAGTTGATCCTTTGAATTATAACATGATGAGAATATTAAACACGCTAAGTAACATCTAAGAGGTAATTAACTCCTACTTAATTGGGTCCGAGCGTTCTATTTAAGACGGTTATTTGATTGTGGGATAATTAAGATGTTATAGTATTATGCCTTCTTAATTTTAAGTGCACCGTTTATTATTTGTTAAATAGATTAATTAAGGATATTTTAAGTATGAACGAGTGAATAATGAAGCCAAGTAAATAAAATTGAGGAGTATCTTTACTCTTGCTCATCCCACGAATCTTCCATGTGCCTCGATAATTCATTAATAGATAATGTTCATTACTTAAAACGAACTCATGCCAAGTCGCCATTAGAAATTAACATACTCATCTTGCTCTGTATCTGATTTGAGCCAACTTTGATATGTACCGATACTTTTTATATTTAATAATTGAGAGAGATTATTTGAATAAGTAACCTAACCAAGGATCTAGAGCCAAAGAACACTTCTTTTACTCAGCAGAAGCAGCCTTCTTGATCTTGCCAGAAACTTCATCCTTAGCAAATAAATCATTTTCCTTCTTTCTCTTGGAA
>JANTPZ010042262.1:0-11256 GCA_025593235.1 Vachellia pachyceras | reverse complement strand
ACATCTCACCAATATCCACACTTCATACTTTACATTCCATTAGGTCACCCTTCAAGCACCATAACTATAAAGAAATCCAAGACATAATCACACTAATAAGCACACACTCAGACTCACCCTCTACTAAAAATGACCTACTACCAATCTACAATAAAACCAACCCAGCAGTCATGTAGTTGTCATTGACAACCTAGACATCCATATTGACAACTGTCGCACCCTATATTGACACCCCCATCTGCTAGATTTTACCATTTCATCCCAACTTTTCACACACCTCCATTTTCACCTCCATCTTCATCAAAACACCATTTTTTCAGACACACACCACACATGACACAAAAACAGAGCACACTATATCCTATTTTATACCACACCATTTAAAACCTACCTACATACCTTTCAAACATTAACATATACTACACATTGCTGTTACTAGCTTCCCCTTCAAAGTTACAGAACTAGGTGTAACAACAAGGTGGAAGAACAAGGGCCATTTGATGAAATGAAGAGTGAAGAGAGAAAAACTAATGGAGCTTCCATGTTCTCCATTTTGTCTTCCTGGTCTAAAATGAAGACTGAAGAGACAAAACCCTGCAGCTTTCCCTTTTAATTCAATAAGGGGCATCAATGTCTTTTCACATCAAAAATTAATGACAGAATGGTGCCTTGGGACTGCTGTTTAAATATTGCAAACTTTGGGACCTTTTCCTAAATATTTCTCTTATGTGGGACTACACAGTAAATCTCCCGAAGATTAAAGGATATGTCAAGAACAAAGTTTGAAATTTGGCAAATAGTTACAGGGAGAGGTGAAAACCCTTGCTCTTAACCCAAAAGAGATCAATTTGATAGGGCTTCAAAAAAATGCCTTCCATTGTTAATCAGCCTTAAATAGGTCAACCCATTTAGGCCTGAACCCATTAAGGGCCAATCTTGTAGGGTTAGGCACCTAATTGTTTTCCAATGGGTCTAGTAGCATCAACTAAAATAATTTTCAAAACAAGTCCCATATTAACAAGTTATATATAGACCACACGCATAAAAAGGTTTTATGGATGTGCAAAAGAAAAAAACTTTGTTGTTATTAATAATCAAGTTAAATGTCATTCTCATGACTCAGTAGAGGAAACACTAGTAGAAAAAAAAACCTTATTTAGATCATCCCTATTAGACCGCATTTGGAGGATAATGTCTAAAAACTAATGACTGATAGCATTTTTGTAAATATGAACACAAATTTTCACTCATTTATACAGCATCTAAGTGATGCGGCCTAATTTAGACCCCACTCATCAGGTGTGGTGGGGTCTAAAAAGAACTCCTTTTAGACCGCACCTAAGGGTTAGAGTCTATAAAATACATCTTTTAGATCACATCCCTTAGGTGTGATCTAAAAAGAACATTTTTTAGAACACACCCACCAAAGATTAAAAATTTTCAATTTTCAATGCGCGTTTTCCTTTTCTTTTAAGCTCTTCTACCCTTTCACCTGCTCCTATTCTTCCTATTCTTCTAATCGGGCTACTTTCTTCTGGCCAAATCTTCATCCCTAGATCTCTCGCACGACCCTTCCTCTCTCTGCACTACTAAAACAACTTCCCATCTCTCTCACATGGCCCTTCCTCAAGTTAGTCGTTCTCTCATTTTTCAAGTTCCAAATCTACTTGACAGCAACTTATTGATCGTGTTCGGTGATGGTAGTGAACGAAGATTTGGTTATTATGATGACATTGGATTTCTGTTCATGCCGCATCCTGAGGAGGTCGATTTCAACCGGAATGCAATTTTGAACAGTTTGAGCTATGGAGATCTGGCAGATTCGATGAGGGTTATGGCAGGCGATGATGATGATGATGAGTGTGGACAAGTGAATTTAATATGTTCTATAAATTCTGCTTCTTATTCATCGATATGCGCTGACATCATCATGTGCACTCCAGATATGTGCTGATTTTGTGAGCTTGAAATTTTTGTTTCATTGTTTTTAGTTTTTGCTTGCATTCCAGTATCAATGTCAAAGGTTGATTTATATATCTTAGTTGTATTTTTGTATCTATTAGTTTCATTTGGTTAGTTTGTTGTTTGATTCTAGTTAGGATTTTGAATTTCATACGAGCTAGATGCATGATTTGGTGTTGAAGATTGATTAAATTATTTTGTAAACTGGTGTGGATGAAGAAGAAAGTGTTGAGGTTGTTCAACTGAACTATTTTTTTAAAAATGTAACTTTTTATACCCCATGTAATACATGCGGTCTAAAAAAATAATATTTTAGACCGCATCTAGAAGGTACCTTACTTTTTAAACCGGTCTTATCTAAACCATTTTTACATGTGGTTTAAACACCAATTTTTGTACTTGTGAAAATAAGTCAGCTTACCCTTGCTGGATTAGGCATAAACACATTGGCTTTTATTTAGACAAAGAAAAGTTTTAGAAGTCTCAAATTGCTCCATACAGTTTATTTTTCGCTTCCTTTTATGTGCATCCTCTTCTACTTCCATCTTGATGACCAAACTTACACGGCAAACACGATCGATATTTTTCCTCCAACACCACCATTCTTTCCATCTCGATTACCCACCTTCAGAATAAGCATAGCGATAATAAAAAATAATTGAAAAAATGAATAACTTCCTATAGGGAATTTACAAGCAAGTATATACATAATAATTAGCAATTGATGTTAGAGTTCTAACAAGTGCACTTCATCATGTTGTAACAAGTAAAGAAGATTGAATATGCAAATGGTATGGCTGACAAAATCCTTTCAAAAATTTACAAGCATAGCCAATAAAATGATACGTGAATTGGAGTTTTAATAAGTGAGCCCCATGCTGCAAGAAGCAATAAGTTTTTTGAAACCTAATTTTTTTTTAGGTTCCTTAAATATATTTTCGTGGTATACCTCCATGTCGCTAGTGGAGAAAAAGTTTCAACCTTTGAACTTACGTCCATCTCTATCAAGTCTTCACGGTCATTTTAAATAATTCATGCATCTACTTTTCTAATAACAACTTAAAAGTCTTGCAATCATTTTCAAATCTTGAAATTTATACGAATAGGAATTCACAATTTTTTTTTGGCCCGACAACTTTCTTTTTAAAGATTCAAGAGAGAATAAATCGATAAAAAAACATATATAGAAAAAGAGGAATATGAGCTTTTTCTTTGCTTCCCGTAAAGAATTACCATGGAAGTGTTTGGTTTGGTTTCTTTTCAAGGGTAAAATGAACCTAGTGCCCCCTGAACTATTTTTAAAAATACGTTCAACATTGTAAAGTATTGAAGTGTGATATTTTGTGTTTATTATATTTAAATCGATTCGATTTCACCTCTCCACAAAACAGGGTTAAAATACAACGTTATGCCCCTTCACACAAATATTTAATTTTAACGATAATGAAATGTAACTCAATGAAAATGCACTAAACAAAGATATTTTAGGGTTCGTAAAACCCATGTGCCACGATGTCGACGAAGTGCATGTTTGGCAACAACTTTTGGGGTCCAAAGTCTATTAGCTTACAGACTTTAGTGTTTGATAACTCTTTTCAAAATAGAGTCTAGCCAAAATTCCTTTTTGGCTGAATAAATACACTCTAAATTCAATGTTTATCAAAACATAAATGCTTTCTGCTAAAATGCATTCTAGATTTCTCCAAAAAAATGCATTCTAGACAAAGTGCATTCTTCTAGTTTTTTCCAAAATGGGCATAAAGATAATGATGTGCATTTTCAACGTACATGATTCCTTCCCCCGAATTTCTACCTACATATCTTAATTTTGGGGTAACTCATTTTCTAATACACTAGCCCTCTCATTTTTTGGTACAAGATGTAGATAACTAATTTAATAATGTTTAAAAAAATTAAGTTAGTTATTTATGATAAATGTTGTCATTTTTCATAAAATATGCCTATTAATCATGTGTTGAAGTTACCACGTAATAAAATGCATTCAACAGGGATATAGAGTGTTATATTCAAGACAAAATCGAATTATTGCCTAATACGTATATTAAAAATCAAAGAGTTGGTGAGGGAATCTAATCCCAAGATTTTCTTGTTTGTAGTACTGGGATGTACAGTTGATGAGGACCAGACGTTTTGTAGTCTTCCTTTCATTTTTTGCCGGCCCAAGTCATATGGAAATGACAATTTGATTTTTTTATTTGGCTTTTTTGTAAGTAAATATATATTTAATCAATTAAATTTTCATGTATCAGGTTTTAATTTAGTTAAATTTACCAGAAAATGTGCATTTTTGGTTCCTTAGTGTTACACCGTTAACTCACATTAACAGAAAATGTTGAGTTATTAATTTTTTTATTTTAAATATATAAATTAAAAATATTTTAATTTATCACTCAAAGGTTGAGAATGAGAATAACAGTAAGATTATTATCATGGATTGAAGGTTACCGTTTCAAATCTTGGAAACAACATCTCTTCACTTGCGAGATTAAGGTTATAGACATCTATGATTCTTTGGATCTCATTCAATGCGATTCTTGTGTACTAACTTCTATTCCTTCTAGAGACAAAGAAGGGAGTGCTTTCACGATGAAAATGGCGTAGCTGGTGTGTGCGCTATAATACTATTTCCAGTGTTAATCGACATTGCAAGGTTCACGTTCACACGCAATTTAACCAAGTTCTATGTTTTACCAACACGTTCAATTTCGAAAACAAATTAAACCAATAGCTCATTGATGGATGCTTCATAAAAGGAATTATACACAGAATTTTTTTAATGGCGTCTGTTAAGTAAACTTATGGTATTGGGGATAGCGTACCGGACTTTTTTTTTTTTTTGGAGTAAAGAACTTTTATTTTTTTTTAATTGACGTGATGGACTTTTATTGATTTATTCAGGTTACTATACAAACGCATGCCCGCTTACACTACCAGAAAAATGTCATTTAGCGACGGAAATATTCATCACTAAATGGCTATTTTCCTTCAGAAAATTTCCATTTAGCGACGGAAAATATTAGCAACCATCGTTTTAGCAACAAAAAATAGCCATTTAGCGACGGATTTTCCATCGCTAAATGGCATTTGTCTAGTAGTGTTGGGAAAGCAGTGGAGAAGTGCTTTTACCATTTACGAGGTATGTGTAAGGAGATTATTTCGTTTTGCGAAAAAATACTGTTGAACGTGCTTTTGGGGTGTTCAGAAGCTTTGCCAAACACCCCAAGTAATCAAAATTAGTAGTCCTAATCACCTACAGCATAAATTTCTTTTTTCCTTTTCCTTTGTCTGATGACATGAATGGCATAAATTTCTAAATATTAGCAGGCTGGCATACTACAAAAAGATGTCCCACTTACAGCAATCACTGAGAAGCATCATATAACCAACCAAGAGAAAAAATGCAATAACTACAGAACTATGTATAACAAAAAGTTCCGTTTATCTCGCCACTGAATAAATAACTTTAAAAACATGAAGAAAAATAAAAGATTGAACTATTACCAATTAGTGCATACAGCTTGAAGGAGTTGTTCCAGCTTTATCCATTTGTAAGATGCCTTAACTCTTTCTTTGTTTTTTGTCTCACAGTCCCTACTAATCAGCTTACCCAAATTCTTTTATGGTTCATATTTAAAGCATGCCTCACTAGGTAAAAAAAAAATCATTTCTGGGAAGTTATCCTATTTAAGACATTGTGGGGTATTGAATATGAATGTGTCTATCAACAGATATTTAAACTTTAGTTCACTATGTTGTGAGTCAGTAACTTCCACTAAATCCAACTTTATTACATGCATTCACTGTTAATACAGTTGCCTTAAATACATTCTCGTAATATATCTCCATATCACAAGAGTGGAGAAAAGGTTTCAACCTTTCGGGTTAAGAGCATTAGTATCAAATCCTCCAAGTCATTTTAAATAAAGCATGCATCTACTTTTCTGATAACACATTAAAGATCTTGCATTCACTTTCTAATTTTGAAATTTATACTAATGAAAGTGTTTTCTTCGGTTTCTTTTTAAGGGTAAAAATGAATCTAGTATACTGAACTATTTTTATATATACCTTCGACACTCTAGAGCATTATTGACGTGTGAAATTTTACGTTTAATATATTTAAATCGATTCAATTTCACCTCTTCACAAAGAGGGTTAAAATCCAACGTTATCCTCCTTCACACATAAACATTTCATTTTAACAATAACAAAATGTAACTAGATTAAAATGCCACTTCTGTTTTCCCCCAAAAACCACCACTCATTTGCACTAAACAAAGCATTAGCTGGCCTTTAGGGTTTGTAAAACCCATGTGCCACGAGATAATGGGTCCGTTTGGTAAAGCGGTGGAAAAGTACTTTTACGAGGTAAATGTGTGAAGGAGTTTATCTCGTTTTGCAGAAAAACACTGTTGAACTTGTTTTTGGGGTATTGAGAAGTTTTCACAAACACCTCCAATGATGTGTGTCTTCATCGACAAAAATAGCATGATTCTCATTCCCCCAGTTTCTACCAAATATCTGAACTCTGGGATAATTCATTTTCTAAAACACTAACCCTCTAGTTTTTAGTATAAGACGTACATAACTAATTTAATGATTAAAGAAATTAATTAAGTTATTTACCTGAAATAATGGGGTCTTGTTTTCCTAAAATACCCCTATTAATCATGTGTTAAAACTATCACTTAATAGAACCTTTTAACGTATGCATTCTATGGAATATAGAGTATTATACTTAAAACTAATATGAATTATTGCCTCATTCTTATATTATAAATCAAACAAAAGTAGTAGTAGGTGAGGGTACCCTTATCCCAAGATTTCCCTGTTTGCATTACTGGGTCTTAAAGTTGACAAGGACTAGTCTTTTGTAGTCTTCCTTCCTTTCATTTTTTTCTTGGCCCAAGTCATTTGGAAATGACAATTGCTGTTTTTTCGTAAGTTGGCTTTTTCGTAAGTAAAATATAACTTTAATTATTTAAGTTTTTGTATTAAATTTTTGTTTAGAGTTTAAATTTATATAGTATATTTTTAATCCCCTAGTGCTACCTTTTTTATCACACTAACAAAAATGCTTAGTTATAATTTCTTATTGTAAATATATAAATTAAAAATATTCTAATTTAACACATAAAGGGTGCGCCTGGGAATAATAGTAAGGTTGTAAGTGAAGAGTGGCTATTTCCAAAATTTGAAACTGTTAATACAGTTGCTTGAGGTTCCTTAAATATATTTTCGTAGTATATCTCCATGTCGCCAGTGGAGAAAAAGTTTCAACCTCTGTAGTCACTTGCGTTTGCATAAAGTTTCAACCTTTGGCATTTGACTTTGTAAAAACTTATAGGATAAACCTACTTAATAGTCTTTTTGACATTTGAAGAAAAGTTGTGGTAAAATGTCAAAACTTATATAATCTACTAAAATAGACCTTTTTGTCTTACATAACCCCTTATGTCTATAAAAGGGAACTTAGGAATTAAGGAGGAAGACACCAAGTTTGCAAAGCTCTCACTTGCAAACCTCTCATCTCTCCCTCTGTAAAAATTTATTTGTAAAAGAATTTGAAGAGTTTGGAATAAAGCAGAATTTCTGTAAGTTTCTTATTCTTGTTCTTATTTCATCTTCTTTATTTTATTAAATATTTAGGGGAAGGGGAAAACTAAGTTATGTAATCATATTACTCGCCCTCAAACATTTCATTTTAACAATAATAACATGTAACTAAATTAAAATGCCACTTTTGTCCTTGCCAACAAAAAAAATGCCCCTCATTTGCAATAAACGAAGATATTTAGGGTTTGTAAACCATGAGCCATCACATCAACAAAGATAACGATGTGTGTCTTCATCGTACATGATTCGGTTCCCCGAATTTCTACCAACATATCTTAATTTTGGGATAATTCATTTTTTAAAACACTAACCCTCTAGGTTTTAGTATAAGATGTAGATAACTAATCTAAAGATATTAAAAATTTTAGTTATTTATAATAAATATTTATTATTTCTCATAAAATATCCCTATTAATCATATGTACGAGCTACCACTTAATAGAATCCCCTTGACATAAGCATTCAAGTGGGATATAAAGTGTTATGCTTAAGACACAATTGAATTATTGCCTAATATTATAAATCAAACAATAGGAGTAGTTGAGGGAATCCTAATCGCAAGATTTTCAGGTTTGCATTACTGAGATGTAAAGTTGACGAGGACCAGTCTTTTTGTAGTCTTCTTTCCTTTTTGGCAGGTCCAAGTCATACGGAAATGACAATTTGTTTTTTTTATTTGGCTTTTTCACAAGTAAATATAAATTTATCAGGTTTTAATTTAGTTAAGTTTATAAAATATATTTTTAATTTCTTAGCGTCACACCATTAACTCACACTAACGCAAAATGCTGACTTATTAATTTTTTTATTTTTATTATAAAAATTAAAAATATTTTAATTTATCACTCAAAGGGTGGGCATGAAAATAACGGTAAGGTTATTATCATGAACTGAAGGTTACAGTTTCAAATCTTGGAAACAACCACTCTTCACTTGTGAAATTAATGTTGTCGACATCTATCATTCTCCGGATCTTATTTGATGAGAGTCTTATATACTAACTTCTATTCTTTCCAGACATTATGTGATAGAAACGAAGGAGGGAGTGCTTTCACGATGAAAATGGCGCGCGCTATAATACTATTTCCAGTGTTAATCGACATTGCAAGGTTCATGTTCACACGCAATTTAACCAAGTTCTATGTTATACCAACACGTTCAATTTCGAAAACAAATCAGCTGATTGATAGATACTTCATAAAAGGAATTATGCACAGAGAATTTTTTTTTTTAATGGCGTATGTTAAGTTAAACTCATGGTATTGTGGATAACGAACCGGACTTCTATTTTTTTAATTGACGTAATGGACATTTATTCATTTATCAAAGTCACTATACAAATGCAATGGATCTACTTCATATAGAACTCATGAGAGACTTACTGTGCAAGTCACTAGCCTAACTTATTGCACAAGATAATAATCAAGATTAATAGTCCTAATCACCTAAAGTATAAATTTCTTTTTTTTCCCTTGTCCTGATGACATGATTGGCATAATTTCCGAAAATATAGTAACATTATCATGGAGTATTTTTCTTTGTTTAGCACAATCCTTATACATTTTCAAAATGGAGGAAAAATTCCAATATAAACAAACCTCTATTTCTGTTGATATTGTTGACTCACACTAACAAAAATGCTGACTTATTAATTTTTTATTTTAAATATATAAATTAAAAATGTCTTAATTTAACGCAAAAAGGGTGGGCTTAAGAATAACAGCAAGGTTGTTGCTATGTTACCTAAACGTTGCAGTTTCAAATTCTTGAAATAGCCATTCTTCTCTTACAATATTAAGATTGTGTTTTTTATCCTTCTTCAGATCACACTTGATGGCGTGGCTAGTGGATGCACTATAATACTATTTCTAGTCCTAATCAATCATAGTAGCTATATAAAGGTTTTTTTTTATCCAAAACAATTATGTTTCTTCTAAGTATCCAAAAACAATTATGTTTCTTCTAAGTATCCATATTCCTTACTGTTAGAATATGGACCACCCTTGATGGATTAGGCCTGACAAGCGAACTGTTAGTTGTCTTAGATTCGCGTCAAAAATAATTTAACCGAATTAATGTAATATATCACCAATCCGGGTCGTGTTCACTTTGAGTAGCTGAAAATTAAATTAATTCCTAATAATTGAATGCGAGCAACCTAAACTGAAATTAATTTGAGAAATTAACTGAAATTAAAATACTTCTTTTTGATTTTTTTAATAAAAATAATTGAAATGAATATTGATAAAAGAAATAGAAAATGAAACACACGAATAAACGATGATAATAATCAATCATCCAACTCAACAACGTGAGCAATCATCACTTCAATAGATATGGGAGTTAAAATATAAAGAATTAAAATTAAGCTTTTAATCCAACAACCAAGTCACCTCGAATTGCTACAAAATATTTTCTAAACTTCCAATTTACTAACTGCTACCAGAATAGTAAAGTGAAATTAAGGATAATAAAACCACTGCTTAATTGTAACTCTTAAATTCAAATAATGGAATTAAATCTAGCAAAAGATTGTTTGATCCAAGATTCTAAGCCACCTTAGAAAATCACAAGATATTAACTCTAAAATCAATATAAATGTCATACCAGAATATTATAATTGAGATTAAAGTTAAATGATCCAATATCAATTGCTAAACAATAATTCAATCACAATAATCTCCAAAATAAATAATATCAAACAATAGAAATTGTTCCAATAATTAGAGAAACTATCCTAAGACCTAGGAATTGTTAAACAATTATTGGACAGGAAATTAAAATAATTAAAAACTCCCCTTCGAAGAATCAAGCTCCTGCCATTGTTTTTGAATCAGAGAATTAAAGAACTAGCCAAGAATTGCCATCAAGAATTCCGAGCATCCAAACGCTGTAGCCATTGTCTTCTCTGAACGAAACCGGGGTGGGTGAAAGCGACGCCAATATGAATGAATGAGGTGGAGGAACCGAATTGAGCAGCAACACAGAGACGGTGGCCGAGAGGTGTTTTTGCGGCGTCTTGGGTGATTGAAGGATGGTAAATGGATGATTGGTGGATGGATGATGAATGGTATAATGGGTGAATGAAGAAAGAGCCAGGCGATGCTGTGAGTGAAGGGGTGTGCAGATTGTGCGTGGAATTGATGGAATAATTCCCTTGAGTGTGCGGCAGCTTCTAGGCGGCGTCCTTGTGATCAGGAGAATCGAATTGATGATTGTGCGGCGTGGGTCTCATAGATGAATGAATAATGGTTTAGGGTTAAATGAATTGTGGGCCCGGCTTATCTTGGAATCTATCCCTTTCTTGCTTCCCTGATTGTGCGCCGCTTGAAGGATAATGAGTGGATTGAATCTTGAATGGCAGCTGGAATCAAGGAATCAAAGAATGGATGAAGTGGCGGCTATCTCTATCCTTTCACTCATCAATCTTCACGTGGTTATATGTGTGTGCTGGCCATTTCCTAAATCTCCAGATGGTGAATTGCCAATATCCATCAAAGCATAATAATAATAATAATAATAATAATAATAATAATAATAATAATAATAATATAATATAATATATGAAATAATATAAAATAAATGGATTTGTTATGGTCCTTGATTTGAATTTTAAACTCAGAATCTTAGATTTCCTAATTTAAATTTAAAATCAAG
>JANTPZ010042259.1:0-11546 GCA_025593235.1 Vachellia pachyceras | reverse complement strand
AGTAAAAAGGAATTAAGGATAATAAAACCACTGCTTAATTGTAACTCTGAAATTCAATTAGAATTAAAGCTAGCAAAAGATTATTTGATCCAAGATTCTAAGCCACCTTAGAAAATCACAAAATATTCACTCTAAATCCAATACAATGTGATACCACAACATTGTAATTGAAATTAAAGTTATAATAAGTCCAATATCAAATGCCAAGCAATAATTCCAGTCACAATAATCTCCACAATAAATCCTATCAAACAATAGAAATTGTTCCAATAATTAAAATAACTATCCTAAGACCTAGGAATTGTTAATCAATTATTGGATAAGAAATTAAAGTAACTAAAACTCCCCTTTGAAGTCTCAAACTCATGCCATTGTTGTTGAATTAGAGAATCAATAAATTAGCCACTGATTGCCATGGGAAAGTCCAGAAATCCAAGTGATGCAGCCGTCATTTTCCTCTCTGCACAAGGATGGACGATGGAATACGAAGCTTGACCCTCGCGAATGAGTGGACAAAATGGATGATGGCGCTGTCGAAGCTCCTCGCGTCTCTCTCTGTCAGTGGCGTTGCTGTCAATGATGGATGAGTGAATGGGGTTGGATGAATCAATGGTGACTTCCGTCTGTTCCAGAGGTGTGGCGAATTGAATGAATGGGGAATGATGAATGGGTGGTGGTCGAGTGTGTTGGAGCTGGAACGAAGGAATCAATTCCCTCCGCGCCGCTTGAATCTTCAATCATTAAATCAGCCCCCCTTGGATGAATTCATTCGTGAATATGTGTGCGTGGCTGCCTTGTGAAGGAATGTGGGTTTTTTGGATTTCTGTGTGTGTGGGCTGGAGAGGAATGGAATCAGGAGGCCAACTGTGTGAATGAGAAGATGAATAAAAGTTGTGTGGCTTTATGGTGGCTGTCTCTATTCTTTCATGCATCAATCTTCACGTGGGCCAACTCTAATGAAATGAACTTGAATTGAGCCCAATTGCCAAGGTAATATAAGGTTTGCAAATCCAAAGCTTTTAATCTCAATTTCTTCCAAAAGTGCCTACAATGACAATTGATATTGAATAGCATCAAATGTTCTAAAATCAATCATTTAACAAAATGATTAAAAATGTGAACATTTAACTTTGATTAGATTTAATTTCACACAATTGTCATTAATCATATTTTAGGTATTTGAACTCAATAAAAGCCCAATAATATGATCAAAATTCCCTCAAAATGTTACAAATTCACTTGATAAAATACGATTAATTCAACGAGCGAGTTAAATGCTTACAGATATTATTGAAAACAGAAAAGAAATAAAAAGTGAAATCACACACGAAACCTTTTAAAATAGAAATCAAACATATTCTTGGTCTTTTGGAATTCAATGGGACGAGCGGCCTTGCGTGTAGGGGCAGGAATCCACAAGCTGCTCGTTACTATGGGACCAAAGAATGTGGTGAACTCAGTTGCAACCAAAAATATTATGTATTAAAAGATTTAGGTAATAGAAAATTCATAACGCGTCATAAATTTGCCGTAAAAGATTTTGCAGTCATCATTGATTTATAATTCCGATTTGTCAAGGTCTATATATGAAAAGTATCATATAATGCTTCATAAAAAAACAAACTGAAATTTTAGTGAAATTTACCGTCACCACTTCCCTTTGCAGGGAAATTGAAAGCTGCTTAGAGATGGTTCTCAATATTATTAGTGATGTAATATCCGTATTTCTATAACTTAAATTAAAGGCTAGACTAGTAAATTACGTGATAATCTAAGACCCATAAATAAGGAAAAATATAGAGGAAAATGCCTAAAAGAAAGAAAAATCATAATTGATTAAGTCCCTAGTCTTGAGAAGTCTAAGTGAAAATGACTAAGGGTAAAATGGTCATTTGACCTACATGATAAAGGCAAAATGGTCATTTTAATTAAAAAGGCCTAGGACGCAAAATGTCATCAAATAATAAGGACATTTTGGTAATTTGGTCAAAAGTCAAAGTTGACAAAAAATGTCAAAAGTCAACCAAGGGTAAAGTTGGAATTAAGAAAGAGTAGAAAAGGTGATGACATTTTGGAGATTATGGCAAAAGTAGAAAATGTAGCGGCATTTTGGTAATTATGAGGAAAGTACGATAAGTAGTGGCATGTTCATAATTAAGAGATTTCGAAGGCAAAGACGATTGAGAAATAATTATTTGAGGTAGCAGGAGTCCTCAAATGCCAGACACCCGAACAGAGAAAAGTTTAGTTGGGTTATAAAGTAATTAATAAAATTATTACTCGGTATCCAGTGCGGACAGTTTCGTTGTACGGAGAACAACAGTGCCGAAAAGCCCGAAAAGGTATTTTCTTAGAAAATTAATTACGGAAATTCCGGGAAAAATTTTGAGAAACGGAAAAGAGCTTGAGAATCAGGGGAAAATATATAATTTTTCCACATCCTTAAGTCAAATTGGCCGCAGGAAGCCCGTTTTACGGTGTTGCACGCGAATCGAGGAATCTTGATGATTTACGAAGTGAGCCAAGCGTAACCTTTCCAACATTACATCCCAATAAAAGACCTATTGATCTATTTTGGGCCATTACTACTAGCGGTGGAGAGCCTAGAACCATTACAAGCATATGGTAGAGTTTGGTTTGATGGATGATTGAGTGAAAAATACTCCATTGAGAGAATTGAGTGCAAACATTTAACCTTGTGAGGTTTCTTAGTTGCATTCATTTTTGTTAATCTTTGCATCATTTCTTGGTTCTTTTAGCATGTGATATGAGCATGGATTGGAAATAAGTGATAAGTCATCCATTATTCATTCATCCATCGGACAGCACACACGAGGGACAACTTTCTTCCATTTATTCCTCTCGATCAGTCAGCAACGAGGAGGGAGCTGAAGATTCCATCGGCCACTATCCATTATACAGCTCCTCAGGACCACAACACCATATTCATCCCATCTCCATTCCACATACACGAGCAGCCATCAGGGAGAGCTTCAAAGATGCCATCCACGTTTCACTAACACACACACACACGCCAAGCTTCAGACCATTGCTATTCTTCTATCTTTTTCCAGCTGCTCTACCTTCGTCCGTTAGCATTCAAGAGCCCATCATCGCTATATCTTGGAACTAGTACAGCCCCTTATTCAACCGCATTCCAGATACACCCGTGTTCGTCTGTTCTGCTGCAACGCCAACCATATTCCCAGCTTCCATCCGTCACTGGTTTGCATTTCAGTTTCGTCAGATGCTGGACTGTGTTTGTGTTCACTGTAGCTGTTGAAGAAGATGAGGAGAGCAGTGTTTGGATGCTTGGAATTATTGATGGAAATTTTTGGTTAAGTTTATGATTCTCTAATTCAACAACAATGAGATGAGCTTCAGTCTTCAAAGGGGAGTTTTTAGTTGCTTTAATTTCTTGTCCAATAATTGTTTAACAATTCCTAGGTCTTAGGATAGTTATTCTAATTGTTGGAACAATTTTATTATTTGATAGGATTTATTTTAGAAATTATTGTGACTGAAATTATTGCTTGGCATTTGATATTGGACTTATTATAACTTTAATTTCAAATATGATATTGTGGTATCACATTGTATTGAATCTAGAGTGAATATTTTGTAATTTTCTAAGGTGGCTTAGAATCTCGGATCAAATAATCTTTTGCTAACTTTAATTCTATTATTTGAATTTAAGAGTTACAATTAAGCAGTGGTGATATTATCCTTTATTCCTCTTTACTATTCTGGTGGCAGTTAGTAAATTGGAAGTTTGGAAAATATTTCGTGGCAATTCGAGGTGGTTCGGTTGTTGGGTTAAAGCTTAATTATAATCTTTAATTCATTGTTTTAACTCCCATATCTATTGAAGTGATGATTGCTTGCATTGTTGAGTTGGAGAATTAATTTCTATCATCGGTTATTTTTATTTCATTTATTTTCATTTGTTTCACTTATTTTCACATTAAAAAAATATATAAGAAAAAGAAGTGTTTCAATTTTAGTTCAATTCATAATATTCACATGAAATTTCCTCAAATTAATTTTCCATTTTAGTTACTTGCATTTAATTACTAGGATTTTAATTTCATTTTCGGCTCCTCAAAGTGAACATGACCCGGATTGGTGCTTTACTACATTAATTCGGTTTGACGCGGACCAAGGTGACTAACGGTTCGCTCGTCAAGCTACCACCGAAATCATTAGCCTTCTTCTCAGTTGGACCATCAAAGTTTTTGTCATATCGCTTATAGCATGTGCGCATCTCATTTTCGTATTTCTTGTATAATTGGCACTGTGGTCTATCCTAAGCATCAGTTCCAGCTTCAGTACTCCAAACCTTAGTGGTTCCACGGCCACTACGAGGGTGATTTCTGCTGCCACAACGAGCTCGCCAAGCTCCACAACCACACCTATATGGCTCAGACCTCACAGCCATATTAGTAAAGGCATGTGTAACAATAGTCACATCGCTCAATTGCTCTAAATGAGCTTTATAGCTCACGAGCTTAAGATGCATCTCAGCCTAACTCATATTTTCCTTGTCAGCCAAATACACAACTAAAGGATTATAATCAGAATCTAGACCAGAAAGGACCTAAGCAGCGAGATCGTCTGACGAAACTGGGCTACCAGCAAGAGCCAACTTATCGGCAAGGGACTTTATTTTATTTAGGTATTCCTCCATTTTCAGATATCCTTTTCTCATTCACTGGAATTCATGCTTCAGCAATTGTACTCGAGCTTTAGTGTTAACTCCGGCCAGGCTCTTCGCAGCAACCCAGAGCTCCTGAGATGTCTTACATTGAGTGAGTTGGGATACAATGTCCACGGTCATCGTACCATAGAGCCAGCGAGCAAGATTTGATCTGCAACGAGCTAGTCATTATATGTAGGATTGGGTATGACATCTGCATTTGCGTCGAGAATGAACTCTGACGACATGGCCTTGAGTGCCGAAATGTGGCCATCGAGCCTATGGCCACGAATAACAGGAAGAAGCAGGGACCCCCAAAGCAGGAAGTTGACACCATCGAACTTAACAGGGCTGACCTGACTCAGTGAGTTAAACAAAGGAACCGATTTAGTCGACACAACAGCTGACGTCGATGGAGAGGTAACGAGCGGTGTGTGGCAGAGCTGATTGAGGCAGAAGGGTTTCTAGAAGTTTGGGACGGCAACTCAACAAGTTAGTTAGGATTTTGAGGAGAGGAAGCCATGACACATGTCCAAAGCGCTCTGATACCAGGAAGGAAAGGACAAACAATACCTATGAAAAATGGCTCGATGGATAATACACACATATCTCAGAGCACTATCTATTTATACTCTATAGTAACTATACCATACGAATCAAATGGTGATACCTATGCAATACAAGAATATTCTAGGTTCCTATTTGTAAACACTAACTTATCTAACAGCAAAATTATTAACAAAACTAATCACTCAGAATTGATAACAATAACAATTACAATTATAATAATGTGTAATTTTTGCATAAATAATTAATATTTCTCTTTTGTTTGCAATTGTAAGTAGTGCACCACTATAAAAGTGTGGTTTTACATCCCCCTCTCATGCCTAGCAACAAAATGATGGATGTGCGAGGGTTTAGACGAGTTAGCGGATACCCTCTCACATCCAACAATATGGGGTTGAACGTGAGAGGGGTGACCTCTCAGGTCCAGCCACAAGGAAGGACGTAAGAGATCCCATAGAGGGTTTTAAAACCTTACATTTGACATTCCCATTATGAGTATTAACATTGTCTACTTCGAATCCCCAGAGTGTTTGAATGGTGATTTCTTTCTTCTTGATAATTTCTCGAACCCTAACAATAAAATCAACTTGAGATTTCAATTTGAAGACATCTAGCTTTTCTTCTCAGACAGGCTCATATTGAGCTAGGCAATTCAGCCATTCACATAGAGGCGAAGGAAAACAAGCATGCAACTGATTCACTTCATGTTGAGCTTGGTGTTTTTGCCTCAAGATCTAGGCGTGAAGATTCACTATCAACACTTGAATAGTTTGGGATCCATCCCAACCAATCCAACCAGGGTCATATCTCCCCCTGACTTCTCACAGTATGCTATCTTAAGTTGTCTGCTGCTGCTGCTACTCCTCGTACTGTAATTTCTACTACTAGCAATGCCACTATCATGATTACTACTACCACTAGTACTTAATTCGTGAACTAGAAAGGAGATAAGCTATCAGGCTATTCTTTTATGAAATAAGCCTAGTCTGTTTATTTAATTGAAAAATATACTTTAGAAATCTTTTTAAAATATTTTTTAATTGGACTAGAATATACATTTTTAAATAGAGAAACTGTCTTTTTAATGGTGTTAGTTAATGTTTTGGATTGGAAGGTATGTTTTTAAAATAGAGAAAATGCCTATGTAATTGAAGCAAAATATATACAAATTAAAATAGACATGGAAAAGGAAGATTGAATAATCAAAATTAGCATTAAACATAATTAACTGGTGAAAGCACGTTTTAATGTACAAATAAGATCATGGTTCTTCAAGGTTTAAGAAAAAGTTAGTCACATGTGACTAAAATTAAATTAAACGAAAAACTAAATAAAATTCAGATTTAAATAACATAAATAAAAATACGAAGGTGGGAAAGCAAAATTTGTCCCAGCTCCTTTCTTTCATGTGACTCCAGCCTTCGGCAATTGTACCACAGTGTTAAGTTATAGTCTATATAGTATAGATAAGGACATTTGTGTAGATTGTATTTAGTAGCTGTTAGAGTATTTTCCGTTAGAACACTTTTCTGTTGTGAGTCTGTTATAAGATCTGTTAGGATATTCACATTTCCCTGATGCACTGTGTATTACTTCTCGTGTATATATAAGCTTCCCTTGAGCATCATTACGTGTGCTGAGAGTTATTACAAGTATATACAGTTTTTCTCACTTGGTATTAAAGCGCAGTCATGTCGTTGTCTTCCTCTTCTTCCATTGAGTCTACCTCTTCTGCCGCACCACGTACCTACACCATTTTTGGCTCCTCAAATCAAACCACAGCGATCAAGCTAGATCACTTCAATTTTCTGATATGGGAATCTATTGTTCTCCCTTTGATAGAAGGCAATAGGTTGGAAGGACATATGGGAATCTATTATTCTCCCTTTGATAGAAGGCAATAGGTTGGAAGGACATATCGATGGAACATCCAGTGCACCTCTAAAGCTAGTTCCAGATGATGCTGGATCGAAGTTTAATCCGGCTTATACTGAGTGGTTTGCAGTTGATCGCCTTCTTGTTGGCTGGTTATGCAACTCAATGACCATGGACGTTGCCGCCCAGCTTCTTCACTGTCGCACTGCAGCTGATCTCTGGGCCGAAGCTCGCCCACTTACATGTGCTTCCACCAAAGCATGGGTTATGGTCGTGAAAATGAACTTCATAATACTCGGAAAAATTCCCTAACAATGAAGGAGTATCTTAACAAAATGAAGAGCTTCTTCGATGAGCTTGCTCTTTCTGGACTCCACTAGTGAATGACGATCTTATTCTTGACACTCTCAATGGACTTGATGCAGATTACAACACGATTGTAGTTAAACTTGTCAACAAGCCTAACATCTCTTGGGTGGAGGCACATGTTGCCCTTCTTGCATTTGAAACGCGATCAAACCAACTAAATCATTTCTCAAATCTGAGTATACAACCATCTGTGAACTTTGCGCAAAGAGATGAACGTTTTGGTCATGACTCCAATCGCTTCAGAAACTTGCGTGGTGGTTCCCACACTTTTCGACATGGTGGTTGAGCTCATGGACGACAAGGTAGATGTCCTTTCTGCAGTCATTGTCAATGCTATGGACACACATTCTCTACCTGCTATTATCGAGATGATTGTGCTGCCATCCCTTAATTTGCCGCTGGTCATTACTCTTCACCACAGGCTCACTTTGCTGCACCATATTCAACTGTTAATCCTGCGTGGTATATGGACAGTAGGGCTAACTACCACGTCACCCCACGGCCTGAGTAGCTGGACCATATAACACTCGTTAGTAAGTCACACCTTATTACTTGAACTGGTAAGAAAAGCTCCACTCTAGGAGTCGAAACTTTCTCTATTCCTTGTGCAAGTTCAAAACTCATCCTCAAGGATGTGCTCTATGTTCCGTCTGCTAATAAAAATTTGATGAGTGTGAATAAGTTAATTCAGGATAATCATGTATGTGTGAACTTCACTAATCAAAGCTGTGATGTGAATGATATGCGGACAAGCTCACTTTTGATGCAAGGGAAACCCAAGCAAAGTCTGTACCCGATGGTGGCAAGACAGGATCACAGACAAGATCACACAGATCAACCTAAAATTCTCATGGTGCAAGCGTTAAGACCTTAATCAAGCTTTGCGCCAAAGCTTCAGTTCTGGCATCATACATTAAGACATCATAGTCTTAAAATTTTGAATCAAGTTATGTAGATTTGTAAAATTCCAAAAATAGTAGTGGATGAGAACCATGTATGTGAAGCTTGTCAGTTAGGCAAATCAAAGTTTCTTCTATTTCCTAATTCTGTATCTCAGTCCTCTTTTCCATTTCAATTGGTGCATACTGACGTCTGGGGTCTAGCTCCATTCTCCTCATCCGGTGGACATAGCTTTTATGTTCATTTTTTGGACGACTACAGTCATTGCACCTGGCTGTACCTTCTTAAACATACAGGAGAGATGGTGCATGCTTTTAAACATTTTAAAGCTGTTGTAGAGAATCAATTCAATATGAAAGTATCCAGCTTTGATTCACATGTCCATACATATCAGCTCAGAATGGCAGGGTGGAAAGGAAGCATCGACATATTGTCGAAATGGGTTTGACCTTATTAGTACATGCTCACATGCCACTTACGTTTTGGGTTGAAGTGTTTTAGATGGTTATCTTTCTGATAAATCGACTTCCAACACCTGTTCTACGCAATCATAGTCCTCTGTTCTTACTCAAAGGAATAGAGCCAGCATATTCAGAGATCAAACCATTCGGCTATGCCTGCTATCCATGTTTGAAGCCTTACAATTAGCATAAGTTTGAGTTTTGCAGTAAAAAATGTGTATATATAGGTCCCGCAACTCAACAGAAGGGGCACAAATGTCTGAGTGCATCAGGGAAAGTCTTTGTCTCTATGAACGTAGTATTCGACGAATCTCTGTTTCCGTTCAAGTCTGGTTTTATGAGTATTAATTAGCATAATTCTTGTTCTATTGATTCTCCAATTACAGTTTAGCTGCCACAACTACCCTTGCAAGACTCATCCCTTGAAGATGACATCTCCCAGTGTGAAGAGAATATCGAGCATCAGTCATCTCCCACAACAGCGCTAGAGTCATCATTGCCTCATAATGTATTAGATTCTTCTCCGTTTGATGAGCCATACTCTGTATCCTCACCATCATCTATTCAGCCCATTGCAAGGTCCACTAATCAGCATCAGATGGTCACTAGAGCAAAGGCCGGTATCTCTCGGCCCAAATATCCTTATATTGGGCTATTGGAGACAGAGGACCCAGTCACTTTGACCAAAAACTCATAACCCCGATCAGTTAAAGATGCTCAATTGTCTCCAGCTTGGTTGAAGGCAATGGCCGACGAGTTTGATGCACTGTGTCGAAATAAGACATGGGTGCTTGTTTCGTTTCAGAATCAGAAACTCATCGACTCTAAGTGGGTCTTCAAGACCAAATTCAAACCAGATGGCTCTATCTTGAAGCATAAGGCGCGCCTGGTGGCTAAGGGTTTTCAACAGATGCCAGGGATCGACTTCGGTGAGACATTCAGTCCAGTGGTTAAGGCGACGACAATCCGGCTAATTTTGACACTAGCCGTTACCTATAAGTGGGAGATTCAACAGCTGGACGTGAATAACGCTTTCCTGAATGAATTGCTACGAGAGTAAGTATATATGTGTTAACCAGAAGGGTTCGTCGATCACCGGAGACCTACTCATGTCTGCAAACTGATTAAGGCAATTTACAGGTTACGCCAAGAGCCAAGAGCGTGGTTTGATCAACTAAGGTACACCTTGTTGAACTGGGGCTTTAAGAACACTAAGAGTGATATCTCTTTGTTCATATTTCAAAAACATAGGCTCACTGTCTTTATTCTGGTTTATGTTGATGATATATTGGTGAGCGGGATAACCTATGTAAATGAGTTTGTTCAAAAATTGGATAAGATGTTTTCCTTGAAAGATTTAGGACACCTACATTATTTTCTTAGTTTAGAAGTCTATAGAAATCACTATGGAATCCATCTAAGTTAGACTAAGTACGTTATGGATCTGCTAACAAGATTTGGCATGAATGATTATGTGCCAATATCAACTCCCATAGTCGCTGGTAGATTGATATCCTCTAGTGATGGTGAATTACTAGATAATCCTACTGAGTACAGACAAGCTGTAGTTACTCATTATAGTATCTTACCATTACACGCCCAGATATAGCTTACGTGGTAAATAAGCTAAGTCAATTTCTGTCTCAACCCAGAACCATCCACTTTCAAGCAGTAAAACGGGTCTTTAGGTACTTGAAGGGCACTTGTAGCCTTGAATTACATCTAAAACCCTTCAGGAATTTTCAGCTGGTAGCCTACACTGATGTTGACTAGGCATGTGATATTGATGATAGGCGATCTATGGCTGGAATGTGTGTGATCCTAAACAACACTGTGATTTCTTGGTCATCCAGGAAACAAAAGGTTGTGTCCAGGTCAAGTGCAAAATCTGAGTATAGAAGTTTAGCCGATGGTGTAGCTGAAATCAAGTGGATAGAATCTATGTTGTTTGAAGTTGGTCTGTTTCTCAAGAGTCCTTCCATAATCTGGTGTGATAATCTAAGTACCAGGGTGTTAGCTTCTAATCCTGTTCAACATGCTAGAAGTAAGTACATTGAAATTGATGTGCATTTCGTGAGAGATCATGTTCAATCTAGAGCTATTGACATTAGATACATTCCTTCAGCCTTACAAGTTGCAGACTGCCTTACTAAGCCCTTGTCACAACCCTATCTCCAGGTTTTCAAGAACAAACTGGGATGGCAATTGCACCCTCTCGTTTGAGGGGAAATGTTAAGTTATAGTCTGTATAGTATAGATAAGGACATTTGTGTAAATTGCATTTAGTAGCTGTTAGAATATTTTCCGTTAGAACACTTTTCTGTTGTGAGTCTGTTATAGGATCTGTTAGGATATTCACATTAATTTCCCTGATGCACTTTGTATTACTTCTCGTGTATATATAAGCTTCCCCTGAGCACCATTAAGTTTGCTGAGAGTTATTACAAGTATATACTGTTTTTCTCACTCACAGCTTATCGCATATATAATATATCATAAATCTCTTCTCCGTAGTGTTTTATATATAACATATGGTATGATACATACATAATGACTTCTCTACATGTGTACGTATGAACGAAAAAAATCATACTTGAGTATTCTTTTAATTTGATGGTCGGAAGAAAAATAACAGACTTCGGGGGTTGAAAGCTATGAAATTTCTTGAGCATTCATTC
>JANTPZ010042258.1:0-12320 GCA_025593235.1 Vachellia pachyceras | reverse complement strand
AATAGATTTTCAAACCAAAACCCCTTTTGCATTTTGTATAGCAAACACAAACATTATCTAAAAACTTTTGGTGCGCGACTAGCTTCCGGTGAGAACGACCCTGGGTTGCAACTATACAACCCTTGGAGATTATAAATTTAATTCTTGGCAATTTTCAAGGTTGTCCAACGACACTGTTTTGCGATTCGCGAGACAGGGCACGCCATCGTGCAAATGAGGGAGGAAGAAGAGGAAAATATCACTTAATAAAACTCTTCACAATATTTTAAAGGGTGTAGATTTGATCTTGATTTAATGAAGTAGATCTAAGGGCTCATATTTTACCACCTTTCAACCATGTTCTTGGCTCTTATTGGCTACATTTATTGAGGTAAAAATCTGGTTAAGGAGTTGGTTACATCCGCTAGCCTTAATCTGACTTTGAGTTTTCCGGCCCATTACATTTCTCTCTTTATGTGCTAACTATCTCTGGGCCCTAATTTATTTCATTACTACCGGTATAACCTTTATTTTAGTTAACAGCAAACACACGGATATTACACGATTGCTTGGGGTTTCCATTAGACTTGATGATTTTAAAACTCCCATTATTTTTAATTGAATAAGGATAGTCATTTACTCATTTCCAAAAGCATCTTCCATATTTTCATTTCAACCCAATTCATTTATTTGTTCCAATTTTATAAAGAAAATAAAAAAAATAGTAGTTTATGATTTATTTTTCTTGCACGCAATTAGTTATCATTAAGAAAATTAATTTCTCAATTCATCCCAGATTTTTTTGCATTTTAGACTCTTAGTTTACCTAGGGAAGTTAAATTAAGACTTCTTGATAAGAGAACGACCCGAGTATTACATCATACTGCAATTCTTGGTTTAAAAATATTTTGCATTTGATTCCAAGGATTAAAGACCCGGTCAAATCATATTTCAAAAGGTATTTCAGTATTTGATAAAGGTTCTTTATTATATAAATTAATATTTTCATTTTCTACTTCCATTGTATTTCCATAATCATCTCTTATAATTTTTTTCCATCTTGACTATCTTGAGTTCTAGGTCTAACTCTTGGTTCTGTTATATCACTTTTTTCAACATTTTTCATATTTATTTGTCTTATTTGGTCTATATTTCCTATTTTAGTTATATTTTCAAATTATTCTCTTACTTTTTCTAAATTTTCTTCTTCTTGTCCCATTATTTCTTCTATATTATCTTCATCAAATTCATCACATTGTTCTATCACATTCATCATATTTATATTTACTATTTTATTTCCTTGTTCATTAATATTTCTTTTTTGGTTCAAAAATTTCTAATATATAATCCATATCTAATCCTATATGACATGCTATTTCTGCTATTTTATAAGCCTCTTTTTGTTCTAAATTTATATCTTCTTTTTTCTGTTATATTATTATTCCATTTTTTTGTCTTTCTTTGTAAGTCAAATTTTTCAATTTCTTCATAAATTGTCCATAAATTTTTATTTATTACTTCTTGTCCTTTTTAAATTTCTTCAGTTAAAATTCTTGTTTGTCTAACATTTTCATCAAGATTTTGTTGTCTTATTTGAATTCTATTTATTTCTTCTTGTTCTAATTGATCAAATATTCTTATCATATTTATTTGTGGAGTTTTCTGTATTGGTTTTATTTTATTTTCTATGCCTAATGTTTTCATATGTCTTATACTTCCTTTCATATAGGCTAATTCATTTGTGTTATTTCTTATTTCTTTTTTCATATCATATAATTTTTTGTTCTATGGGTTTTGCTAATTCTAATAATCTATCTAACTTATATTTTTGAGGTTTTTAATTTATTATTTGTTTTGTTTCTTCTGGTAATTTTTCTATTAACTGTTCTAAATTATATACTTGTAATAAATCTTCTAAATTTTTATTTACATAGCATCATAATTGTTTCATTAAAAACATATCAGTCCAATTTAACTGATCAAAATTATAACTTCCATCTCCTCCTGTTATGAAAGGTGTAAACATACAAACTAATTCATTTTCATTATACTGCATATAAGAACTTTCTGGTAATTTATTTTGTTCCAAACAATATATTTTATGTTCTAATACTTTTATCCTATTCATTTTTCAATATCTTCTATTTATTGTTTTAAATATCTTATTACTTCGTCTATCTTTTTTATTACTGTTCTTTCTAAATTTTTAGGCTTATTAAAAATTTCTTTAGCTTTTTCCAAAATCATAATTTTTTTTCTTTAACCTATTTGTTTTTATTCCTTTTCTAAGAATAAACGGTATAACAATATACAATTGAAAGCAGAAAATAGTAAATGAACTTGATAAACACAATATGAAAATATTTTCTTTTATGTTATTAAAGTTGTAAAAACGAAGTTGATAATTAACAAAAAAATAAATAGAATAATTTACCTCTACATAAATTAATGAGATTTTAACTAGAATAAATTTGTACAAGAACATAAAAAGATAAAAAAATATTAGTATTAATTATAAATCACCTATAATAATAAATCTATATCACCTTCCAGCCATGTCTTCAACCTCGTCTTAGCCGCCCTTTGGAAATATAAGCATTTTATTATTTGTTGTTGTTGGTTTTGATGACTCATTACATATGTTTCATCCACCACATCTGGTACTTAATATAAGAGTTAATTGATTTTTCTATAGAGATTTAAAAAATTAAATAAATTACTTAATTATAACATATAATGTGAAAAATTTATTTGTGCCATTAGATTATATATTAATTTATGAGTAAAATAAATTATTTTAAAAATGATAAATACATCTATAAATTATTTTAAAAATGATAAATACATCAGTAAATTAATTTATTTGACATTGGTGGGGGAATATACTAAAGACTTCAATGTTATATCACTTGCCTGAATGACATGGAGGGTTTCGGTTAACGATGGATTGTGTTTTCTCTTGGACAATAGAACTAAAGACATTGACAACGATTACGGCTGTGTAACGGGCGGGCCGGGCTTACTCGATAGCCAACCCATAGCCCGCCCGTTTAATTATAAATGAGTTCGGGCACAGCCCGAACCCGGGATAGCCCGTAATATACGGGCTGCCCTAAAACTCGCTAGGTTCGGGCGGGTTAACGGGACAGCCCGTTAAAATTTTCCCTTTTTTGGTCAGGAAGAGGCCTAATGTTGAGAGGTGTTGATGAGGGAGGCCCAATGGGAAATCACATGAATGGGGGAGTAGGTGGAACAACAGCTTCAACGTTTGGTTCACCTCTCGCACGAAAAGCCAGCAATGTCCCCGTCCCCGATACCGCCCAGCCTCTCGCATGAATAGCAGCTTTAACATTTGGTTCATCGAGAAGTTCAATGCTCTCACCCAGCTTCTCCACACGTGAGCCTCAAAGGACGTAAACGACGACGATTCGCTTGGATAATTGATGTCCTGGGCAGTGCTCTTAAGCTGGTCCAGACGTCTCCTATCGAAGGTAATGGAGGTTGGCTTCTCATCCTTTCTCATTCGTTAGCGACTGTTCTCATCCGTCAGCGTCTGATTTCTTTTGTTTTCCCTCTACGTCACTTTTGAACTGTTTTGCCAAAACAGGGCACTCGGATGATCATGAGGCTTGCCGGTGATATATAGTCTTCGAGTTGTTTCTAATCTGATTTATAGTTTATAAGGTAAGTATGTAAGAGACATTTTGTCTCGGCTTTGTGAATTTATATCTCTAACTTCTCTTCTTTGTAGCAGATGATGGGGAGGGAATACATGACGAGAATCATTTTATGGCTTTGTTTGTCATAGCATTAGGAAAATACATTCACACAAATTGAAACGGAACTCTTTTCGTATATTTATCTCGTACACCATAAATTATATTGGAAGAATAGTTTATATCAATATTTTAAAGACACCAAATACCCGTTATTTAGGAGCGGGTTGATGATGTGCCTGTAGGTGGATTTAGGGTTTTTAGGGTTATAGATGACGATGATAGTATTACTTTTTAGCTTGAAATCCAATTATTTAAGCATAATTATTTCAGAATATATATATATTTTGCTTCCAAACTTCCAAACCCCTTTCCCATTTTTGGTTTTGATCATTTCACTGTGAAGTTGCCATGCACAATAAAATAAGTATATCTTTAAAAAAAAATATCAAACCTTCAAATTTTAAGAACATAGAAAAAAGGCAAATATAAAAAAAATTCCATCCACAGACCCAAATGTGAATAAGCTGGTACATAAAAAATTTATAATAGATGACTACAATTTTTTTTTTGGTGGCGGAAAAAGAAATAAACTAACAACTTCGTTTTAAAATATATATGTATATATATAAGCAATACCAAGAAACTGAAGACTTGATTTAGTTTCACTATCGAAACCTGCAAATTACTTTTGAAAAAAATATCTAACAGTGATGGAGGGAGAGATTCCACGTATGGCGAACAAAGCTTTTTTTTTAAGATTATTATTAATAAGAACAAAAGCATTCACCTGAATTCGTAACACCCTCCATTTTGACACTTTATTGGGCATGGAGAAGTACTATAGTTCAGGTGAATCATGTATTTAAAATCCAACATTAAAAATTTGCATTTTGATTCTTGAGTTACTATTTATTCATTACTAGAAAAATCAGATTTAGCGACAGAAAAATCAGAATTAGCGACGGAAAAAGTCCGTCGCTAAACGAGGGTCGCTAAATTTAGCGACGGAATTTTCCCTCGCTAATTCCACCGCTAAATTAGCGACGGAATTTTCCGTCGCTAAATTTCACTTTTCCCTCACTAATTCCGTCGCTAATTAGAATATTATAACTTACTTTTCCATCGTTAATTTGCCTTTTTCCCTCGTTAATTCCATCGCTAATTAGAATATTATTCATTACTTTTCCGTCGCTAAATGCATTATATTCCATCGCTAAATGCATTATATTCCGTCACTAAATGGGCAATTATGTGTATTTAACATATATATATTTGACAATTCTATAACTAAATTCATCGCTAATTTTAAATATTTTATAAACAAATCCTGTTTAATCACACAATTCACCCAAAAAGCAAATTTTATATAGTAATAAGTACATAGTATCTTTAACCATAAACACACATTCTAATATCTTATAAAAGTCTTAAAGTTGAAAAAATACATATAAAATTATGAGCTTTAAACAATGAACGTATTCATCCCCTCCTTCATTCTGAGCATCAATGAACGCATCATCATCATCATCATCATCAACATATTCATCTCCATTGGCTAAAAAAGCATCCATGGACTTTGTGCATGTGTTTTAGCCACTCGTGATTTTGGGCACGACTCTGCACTCTGAGACTCTGACCTTGCCCACCATTATGGTCAATAGGATCTATTTACATAGATGTTTAGCAAAAGTATGCACAAGCTTATAAATAAATTCTCCTGTATCTGAATAGAACCATGTTTACTGGTACACATGACCTTTCAATGAAAAGCAAAAAGAAAAAAAGCCGTTACGGTTATAGGTACAGATTTATAAAGTGATAGAGAAACAACAAGAGAACCATTGGAAAGGAATGAGAGAACGATTTGCAGGAAAATAAGAATGGAAACATGGAATCTCTTTGGGAGCGGTGTCCTCTGTTTTCAATTTCTGCCCCAAAGGCAAGGTTTTTCCTTACCCATTTTCTTGTCCAGCCCCAAGATTATATATGGTATATAATTATATAAAGCCATTCATGAAACACATATATTTTCAATATGGTGTGTATTGTGAATATACAAAATGCAATCATTCTTTGACAAGTGAATATCGTTTAAGGTAGTTCTGAGCATAAAATGTTTCAAACTCTACAAGGGTGCTTACAAGTTACAACTGTCAAGACTCTTGCATTGTGGGACCTAGAGAGTATCCAATAGCAGGCTCGTCTATCAGCAGACAACATCGCTCGAAAGCCCATGGGTGCTTGATGATCCATAAAGGGACCTGAGCACTTCAGGAACACTCCAAGCCTGCCAGAAGAATATTTAATATTAAAACACCAAAGGGAACAAACCTTGCAAATATGGACTTGATTGAAAATGTCGTATATATTATTCCTTACATCTAAATCCACATGATCAACATTCAACAATGTGAATAATGGATCCACCACCAAAGATATCTGATTCTACACCACCAGAAGGAACTTATTCAGTATTTTACAATCAACCTACCAAAGATATCTGATTCTACATCACCATCCAGAGCAAACACTTAAAGAAAATGAAACATTCTACATTAAGAAATGCAAATGGGTTAGGTTTTGCTCAGTACCACAAGACTTCCATCTTCCATATTTGTTCCCATATTAACAGCTGCAAAAGGGTTACATTCTACATCAAATTTCACATATTAACAGCTGAACCGAGGAAGTCAAGTATAATTAATAAATAAAACTGCAGTTGAAATTAAATTTACTGATCAACACAGGCAGTACACCTACATGTACAAGAGTTCAATTGTTCCCCCATTTCCAGCAGGGACTATGCTCAAAACATCAAGGCAGCGGCAATCATGATACCAAGATGGACGATTAGAATCTCAGCAACCTGAGATGAATTATCATGTAATAATCAAGACAAGCACAATTGCAATACACAAACAAGATGCAAGAAAACTTGCATCAAACAACAACTACAGACGTATAACTTCATGGGCTCTAAGCTCACAAGGCCACAAACTAGTGCTGCTACTCCCCTACAATTGCGGGAAACAACTACGATTCCGGTAGAATCTGGACCGGGCTACATAATGTAGAAAACATAGAGGATAGGCAAATATTCTCTGCTATGACAACATGCACGATTTGAGATGCCAAAATTTGCTCCTGTTTAATTTGTTATGGACAAGTTAAGAGTTTGAAAGGTTAATTAAATACAAGTATGAGAGCTTAAAAAAGGTCAGGATAAACCTTCTCATCTCCTAAATGACCAGTAATATGATTAATAAAGAGCTGAAATTGGAGAGGACTGGAGTCGCTGATCCCAACACGAAAAAACAAGACAGGATTTGACACATTGTCAATCAATCTAGTCATCGGCAAAAAAAGGAAGACGAAGAACGCATTCCCAACTACTATTCCGGTGTTTCCCGATAAAGAAACGAGGATAGAAGATACCTTGCTAGATGGCTTAAGATGAGCAGAATAAGCCTTCACGAACTCGTGAGGAGAGACATCCTTGACAGTTCTAGTAGTAGCCATGATTGAAGCAGAGAGAGGGGAAGCGAGAGAGACTGATAGCCGCTTAAGGAGTGGGGGAAGTAGAAGACAGCTCTGCAAGCTAGGGAAGTAGAAGATGACTCTGTAACACTCTCTCATGAACAAATCCTCCACATAGAACCCTAGCTTACCCAGTTACGTGGAGTAATTCGGAAAGAAGAGCGCAAATCCAGCAACCACAACATCATCACCTCCGATTTGAATGTCTCTCTCTACGGATCCTCAATCAAAAGGTCTAGATTCAAGATCCGAACCGCCTGTTTGAGCAAAGGATTGGAGGTTGATTCTGGGAAGGGATTAGGGGAAATTTTGAGTACGAAGATGGTGAAGGAGAGGAAGGTCTGAGAATTGAAGAGAGTGGAGGAGAGAGGACTCAGCGGCTGAGAATTGATGGGTTAGGTGCTCGAACACGGTAGCTGAAGAAAGGAGGAAGGAAGGAGAAAATAGAAGTTGGTACGTGAAGGAGGAAGATGACGCTTACCCAAACAGGCGCTTTCTTTGTTTCAGAAAGCCCTTAAGTTGTATACCGTTTAGTACGCGGAATTGGTTTTGATGGAATTGGAAGTGAAAGTGGAAGTGAGATTAAAAGTATGTTTAGTATGCTGGAAGAAGTAGGTATTATTTTAATTTAATATTTATATTTATAATGTGAAAAAGACTAATATACCCCTTTAACAAAAATTCTCAAATCCCCAAAAAATTCCCCTCCCCCACAGCAGCAAATTTTGACAAGCACAGGCGTTATTGGCCACTATGGCTGGTCTTCAACAATACAACTTCTTCCCCACTGATCTCCTCTATCCTCGCCCTCAGCCCTCTCCTTCCTCTACAGAATCTGCTTCTATTAAACCCTCAGTTGTTCCCTTCAGAAACCCTAATCTCAAAACAAAAGACGAAGCCACAGCACCCTTTGAAACATGCTCTGTTTTACAATCGCTAAAGCTCGAAGTTATTAATAGAATCAAAGCTCTAGAGTCTAGAGTTATTATAAACTTTTTCTCCTCTTTATTTTTTATCCTCCGTCAATTGTAATGTGATTGTTCTTCTTTGGATTAGTTTATCTGATGAGTTTTTTATGGTTATGGTTTCTGCGAAGGTAGAGTTGAGGAGAGATGACACTGCCTTTGTGTGCGGAACGATTGAAACTAACAGAAACTTAAAGAAAGGAGCTTGTCGTTGTCATCATCGCAGATCGTTGAAGATCATCGACTGAAAGAAAGGAGCTACTTCCGACAAGATAAGCAAATTCCAACAAGCACAGATCGAAGCACGACAAGAAAATTACGACAAGACGTTGGAACTCGGTTTTGCTTCTTTTTTAAGTTCACTGCCGCCTAAAAGAAAGGAGCTGCCTCGTTCACCGCCGCCTGAAAGCAAGAACGAGGGAGGTAGAGACGAGGGAGGCAGAGACGATCGAAGTTCATCCTCGTCGTCGTCGTAGAGTTGAAGGTGTGCGTCGTCGAAGGGGTGGGTCGTCGTCGAGAAGGAAGAGGAGCAGGGGTAAAATGGTGAAGGAATGGGTTCCATGGAAGTGGAACTGAGTTCCTAGGGGTTGAGCATGGAACCACCATTTCCCACATCTGATGGAAATGAGAGTTCCATGGAAATGAAATCCATCTTACCAAACAGGCCAAAAACTCAGTTCCAACCTCAGTTCCAATTCCAACATCTCAGTTCCATGCTACCAAATGGGACCTTAAGTAAGCAGGAAATGAAATTTAGCTTCCTTGACATTAGCAGGAAATGAATTTTGGAGAAAATTTTGGGATAAATAAAACTTTAGAGAAGAAAATAATTCCCCACTAACAAAAATTTTGGGGTAAATAATTTTAGATTAGAAAAATTAGAGAGGAATTTAATATTCCTCACTAAATTTCTTGCTAATTGGGCAATTTAGAGAGAAATATCTAAATCATCGCTAATTTTCCTCACTAATTTGAAAAATTAGAGAGGAATATAATATTCCTCGCTAAATTCCTCGCTAATTAGGAATTTTAGAGAGGAATATCCAAGTCGTTGCTAATTTTTCTCGCTAATTTGGACATTAGAGAGGAATTTAATATTTCTCGCTAAATTCCTCGCTAATTGGGCTATTTAGAGAGAAATATCAAAGTCGTTGCTAATTTTCCTTGCTGATTTGTGATTTTCTAGTAGTGATTCTGCATTTTCAATTTGGTGATCCAATTTTTTAAAAACTCATAACTAAATTTTGAAAATTCATATAGGGGTGATCTAAAATTCTGTGGAAACCCTTTGAAATCCTTTACATGGGAAAAATATCACTCTACCTTTTTTATGCTCGGATTAATACATTTAATTGATTTTGTAAGCTCACCCTCTTTTTAGACAAACTGTACGTTAAATTAAAATTAATATATATATCCAATTGACCTGGGCTAGGACTCGTTAGAAACTTGTATGAGTTTAATTCTCACATACCAATTTTCACAAGAATTAACCAAACAATGGCTATGCTATGAAAAGAGCTCATACTAGGAAGTCATCTTATTTGTTGGAGCGTTTGGAAAAGCCAGACGTACGTTCAATACTGTTTTTCCGCAAAACGAGATAATCTCCTTCACGTATTTACATCGGTTAAAAGTAATTTTCTACCGCGTTCCCAAACAGGCACAATATCATACCAAAATCATGGTTTCAAGGCTATTCAATCACTTCCAATTAACTTCTGACATCTTAACACATCAAACGTACATTCCAAGATCATGTCTTAGATTTTCATAGCTCATTGAATTATTTATAAATTTTACCACTTTTATTAAAATACTACTATCGAAACTTATTTCTTCATCTACTTAGCCTTTGCCCTTTTGCGTTTGCTTTTCTATTGGAAGTTTATAACCTAGCATGGTTCATCATTAGAGAAGGTAAAATCCAAATAATATTCGTAGCAAACATACACCAATCATCAGACATGACATATCTTGACAATCATAGCATTCTTGCAATCAGTGACGGACTCAGGACCCTGACTCGGGGGTGCAAATTATTTTTTGATAAAATAAGTTGTGACTTATTCTTAATATCTTTTGAGAAGAATTTGAGTAAAAATTTAGTGAGTTCAAAATTAACAAATGAGTAGGTGTAAAATAAATCACATAGTAATAATATATACATAATTTTTTTAGAAGTCAGGGGGTGCGGCTACACCCTAGAATGCATGTAGTTCCGTCATTGCTTGCAATGCGCTCTAAAAGACATGCAATTTGAGCTGAAATGATGGCTGTAAGGCCCAATTGAAGAGTACATATGATATGATATGTTGATATATATATTTGTGTGTGTGTGTAAACCCTAACCATGCTTTAAATTTCCCCCAAATTAAATGAATTCTTAAAGCCTCTAACTTCATGGATGGATCATTCACACCTGCAGGTAACATATCAATGTCTCATCCCACGTGTCTTCTCCTAGTGATAATTCTTTCCAGACCATTTCTGCTTCTGGGCTGCTTAACTTGCTTGCCTATAATCCAATGTGGTCTATCTCATATAGAGTTAGGAATTCGGGTCAATCCTTTACAGGTTTGGACCTAAAGTTTAAGCTTGAATATCAAATTCCTCCAAACTTCTACTATACGTGCCATGAAAAGGCAGGTTGTTTAACCTTTTTTTTCTGCATGGAGAAAGTAGGATATCGTTCATCTTCTGTTGTTCTGCATGTGTGGTTAATCAAATAAAATACACATAGCCCCTAGGCTTTCTAGTTGTATGTAGCCTAGTTACTTAATTGATGATGTTTGCTTTTGTTGAATTAGTATTTCTACCTAATATAAAATAGAGGAATATATATTGCGTTCACACTCCAAAATCTTTCCGATTGAATAATTAAGACTTACAGAAAATATCCACTACTATTCACAACGCGTTTTTCAAAAAAAAAAAGTGTGTACGCCATGATTTTGGTAAAAGACACATTTGGAGACAAAGCAACAACACATAACTCGAAAGGCACGGCTTAGTGTATGTGGGAAGTCCGTTGGGAGAAATGAGTTTATAGATTTTGAGGTATTTTGCGGATTTCAAGATGGTTTTATGGATTTCCAAATGGTTTTAATGAATTTCAAGATGGTTTTTACAGATTTCAAAAAGATTTTGTCTCGACTTACGTGCACCGTTTGGAAAACGGTGTTCCCAAACAAGCACTTAATAATTTGCATCACCGGAGCGCAAATTTTCCCACCTGACGGAGTGAGCATCTTTGTGTTGGAGACTTTGAGTGAGCAGAGTGATGGACAGTAACGGAGGGCATAGGCCAGTGTTTAAATGTAAAAAAAAAATTACAACGAAACAGGCTGTCCATTTTAAACCTTTGATTCTTTCTGAGAGTAAAAAATTATAAGCCTAGCCCTCCAATTAAATATGTCTAGTAGGTCAATCCTAATTCCCGGTTCTGACTTCTCATATAACAATTTATCTTCTAAATCCTCGTATAAACAATTTATTTTACACTGGGTTTGGACAATCTCTCTTCATTAGGAAATGTAACACCCTTTGTATTATCCCATTTAACATACACAGCGGAAGTATTTGGAATCACTTTAGTTGGCCATAAGATATGAAAATTGGAGTTTTAAAAAATGAGCCAAATTTTGAAAAATCATAATTAAATGTTGAAAAATTGAAATTTGTTATAAAATATAATATATAGTGTGGATGTTCTTATAATTCATGTATTTTTATTTATGAATATATTGAACCAAGATAGATTCAGATCCGATTTATTCGAAAGTCGGTTATGATTATTGTTGATACCTTGTTTTGATGATAACAAAAACCTCAATTTATGGCAGGATTTGGAATCTGGAATAATATTTTTGAAATTGTGTTGAAAATGTCAGAAGAGTTTTGAAACTCGATTCACAGGTTTTTGCAAACTCAAGTCCTATAACTGATTCTCAAAACTAGATATTGAAACTGGAAGTCTTGAAAAGAAGTTTTGTGATTCAGTTCAAAAACTCGAGTCCTAAGTTTTCAAAACTTGAAGTTCCATAACGTGCAAACAAAACTGGAAGTCAAAACTTGAGGTTCCAACTTCAAGTTTTCTCATCACGTTATAGAACTTGAG
>JANTPZ010042255.1:0-11501 GCA_025593235.1 Vachellia pachyceras | reverse complement strand
CGTGAGTAATTAAATATAATTTCCATTTAATAATTTTTATTGTTAAAATAAGTTAAAAATTTATTTGAAGTACAAATCTTAAACAAAAGACTTCATATATTAATTAAGAAATAAATGAAATGAGAGGATAGAAGGTTCTTATAAATCTAAATAGCCATATATTGAGATGATGCCTTTGCTCTTGAAATTCTTATAAATCAATTTTATAAGCCCTGTATTAATCAACCTTGGTCTAACTAGTAACTACACCCGAGAGAACTTGCTAAACGCGAAAAGAAAATGTTAATTGACTATTTTGAGAAAGACTAAGGAGTCAAACCGGTTTTTATATTAAGGACTAGATGTAGTATTATAGAGCTCATTTGAATTAATTGTAAAATTTATTTTTTTTAATTTGATTTAGTTTTACAAAATAAGTATGTGAGAGAAATTTTCTCCCACCTTACACAAACGTGATTTTTTAACGCTAATACAAACATCACCCTTTAAAGGTATGTGAAATCCTTTTCATAAGAAATAATCTTTTTTTATAAGTGTAGTTCTAAATATAAGTAACCAATCTTTTTTATGAAATTTTAAGACATTCTTTAACATTTTTGCCCATATTTAATAGACATACATACATACATATATATATATATATATCACTTCCTACCACTTTACTATTATTTTTCACTCATTATCTATCTCTTATGTAAGGAAAAAAATTGGACAGTGCAAATCTCGCAGCGTCCTCGTTGGCACACCGATCGAAGGCTTGACTCTTATCCCAACGCCCTCCCTCGCAGATATTGTCCTTGTTTGCAGCCGTAGCCAAGAGCAGGGTTTTGTTCCTCTGGGTGCAGCCGTAGCCACCCAGAAAACACATCCTCGAGGGGAAGGTATCCATACCCTTATAAGGCAAGCTTCGTTCTCTTTCCTAACCGATGTGGGACTTCACAATCCACCCCCCATAGGGGCCAGCGTCCTCGTTGGCACACCGATCGGAGGCTTGGCTCTGATACCACTTGTAACATCCCAACGCCCTCCCTCGCAGATATTGTCCCTGTTTGCAGCCGTAGTCAAGAGTAGGGTTTTGTTCCTCTGGGTGCAGCTGTAGCCACCCAGAAAACGCGTCCTCGAGGGGAAGTTATTCACACCCTTATAAGACATGCTTTGTTCTCCTTCCCAACCGATGTAGGACTTCACAATAACCGCATTGCACCAAATAAAATTAATTTGTATTAAAAAAATATCTCAACTCACGTCTGTACATGTTTGCGTTAATATTTTCCCCCAAAAGAATTATGTAATATGGTAACTACTTAATTTAAAAATTCAAAGCTAGTGTGTATCATGGAATTAAAATATTAACCTTCACCAACGGAATTTATTATTGGCTTTCTCTCTCTCTCAACAACTTTCTGGCTTCCCCCTTTTACTCTCTTTCTGTTATTCAGTTGTAACCGTGGAATTTCTTATTGGCTTTCTCTCTCTCTCAACAACTTTCCGTGGCTTCATACCAGCTGTACTGAACTTGACATCGAGGATATATTCAAGTTTATATCGCGTTACGTTTTCTGACATTACAGTTACCTGGAGAAGAGAGTTCCACAGTCGCACCTATATTCTCTGGTACCACAAGTTTTGGAATGTGCTTTCCAGTCGGACCGAACGGCGTATTTCTTCGAGCACTTCTCGCACTTCCACTTCTTCTCGCCATGCTTCCGGAAGTAGTGTTTCTTAATGCCGGTGAGGTCACCGAGGGCGGTCCTGCTTTAGGGCTTGCGTTTACGGAATTGTGGAAGACAGTTATGGAAGTGAAGGATCATGCTAAAGGCTTCAAACCCCAATTCGTGGAGCTGGAAAGGACACTGCAAATGCTAGATCCAATCGTAAAAGATATAGTCAGAATAAGCACACAACCGAATGATGAAGTCGTAGGACGATTGGAATCAATTATGGAAAATGGCAAGAAGCTGGTTTCCAAGTGCCGTGGAGCATCACGGCGGAACTTTTTCATCAAGGCATACCGTCGCAAGAAGCTGGTGGAGCTGGACGACACACTCGTGAGGTTCAACACTAAATATTTGCAACCCAGCATATATCGAGAGGCCAGGTATGCACGTGAGGAACAGAGTTGGGATTAAATGAAATCTCCAATCAGATTGAAAGCCTAAGGCCCATAGCCGCCGTAGATGCCGCAGGTGGTGGTGGACCAATCCATTCCAGACCTCTCATACCTCCCCCACTCCCCAACAGAGCTCCAACCAATCTGGAACCTCTCCCACCTCCCAACAACAGAGCTCCAAGCATTGATACTCTTGGACTCATGCTCTTCGTCATTCTCCCTAGCATACATGTTATACTGAAAATTACTGCTATGATTATTATCATCTACAAAGCTGTGCCTTTGTAAGCATAAACCCCTCTCATTGTGCTTACAAAGTCATGTCGTGCAGCTGCTAAGAAATCAGTAAGTATCCACTGTCATTGTTTTGAGTGCTCACGGTCA
Source organism: Vachellia pachyceras (assembly GCA_025593235.1). Lineage (NCBI taxonomy): Eukaryota > Viridiplantae > Streptophyta > Magnoliopsida > Fabales > Fabaceae > Vachellia > Vachellia pachyceras. The sequence goes on along the minus strand of JANTPZ010042255.1, from coordinate 9,007 downwards.
GGAAAATACTCAATATTTAACAAGGTGGGTTTATGCTTTATGGTTACATAATTTCCTGTTGTTTCAAATGTAATCTTGACAATTATTCATTTTACTCTTTTCTTTACCCTTTGATTTTGCAGATTTCAAATGTCTCAGCATGTAGTAACCTGACACTGCTACTGCTCTAGGTGGTCATGATTCTTCTGGTTTATTTCATAAAAAGTATAATTCCAGAGGTAAACAATTAAGATTTGAGATGAATTAGGCCACCGTCTGGTGTGTGGTCTGCTGCATGATATAAATATTAAGGGTTATTATTTTTGGCTTATAACATTTTGGCTATTATGGATTGAATCCTCAAACGTTGCCCCAGCCTGAGATTTATGCAGATTCAAGTTTTTGATCCATTTATTATTCTTGGATTAGATCATGGAGAAGAAAAAGTATAGGAAGCTTTCTCTTCAGTATCACCCTGATAACATCCAGATCCAGGGTTGAGGGTGTTTTGGTTGTTGTAATATATGTTTTTTCTTCTTTCAGACTCTAATGTTTGCGAGATAATATGCTTTTGTTAATTATTACCACTGATATTTGTGTTGTACTCCTTTTATTTCAGAGGCCAACAAGTACTTACTAGAGTACATTGCCAAGCCTTATCAAGCTTTGATTGATCCCATAGCGCGAGAAAATTATGAAGAATATGGCTATCCTGATGGTAGACATGTAATATGAAATCAGATATTAGTTGTGAAATGCTTGCGCCGTGTCTGAATTAATTTTGAAGAACACCAAGCCATAATATATAGAGAAAGAAGGAAAAAAAAGTAAGAAGAGGAAAAAGTAGAAAAGAGAAAACCTAGGTTTCAAATTGAAGTTTTGTAATCAAAATAAATTTTCTGAAATTTTTTTGTATTTGGACAAAATCTAGGTTTTGTAACCAAACTTAGGTTCTGGAAATAGCTTCCAAACAAACCTTAAATCTAATTACACCCGAGAACTTGCTAAATGCGAAAATAAAAGGTTAAGATCATAGGCCTTAAATAAAAGTTACCTGACTATTTTCAGAGATATTAAGCAAACTGTTTGAATGATATATTTATCATTTTTTAAACTAATTTGCCTAGTTTATAAATTAATATATATTTTAATGATACACATAAGAATTTCAGAATTTATGTTATAATCAAGTAATTTATTTAACCTTTTCAATCACATCAAGAACTTCAACCGTCTCTTATATTAAAGATCAAAGTTCGTATTACAAAGGCCATTTGGATTAATTAAAAAAGTTGTTTTTTCAACGTGATTTATGTTTACGAAATAAGTATGTAAGAGAAATTTTGTTTCTCCTTACACAAACGTGATTTCTTAATGCTTGTGCTTGTTTGGGAACTTTGTTCCCCAAATTGTACATGCAAACTGAGATAAAAACATCTCAAAATCCGTAAAAATATCTTGAAATCCATAAAAACCATCTAGAAATCTGTAAACTCCTTCATCTCAAGGGAGTTCCCAAACACACACAACATGAACATGACCAATTCAGGGTATGTGAAATCCTTTTCATAAGAAAGATTTTTTTTAAAGGTAAGTACTAAACATAAGTAACCAATCTTTCTCATGAAATTTTAAGCCAATCTTTCACATTTTTGCCCATATTTAATATATTTTTATATCACTTCTTACCTCTTTACTATTATTTTTCACTCATCATCTCTCATGTAAGGAAAAAATTTGGACAGTGCAAATCTTGCAGCGATGAACACCAACATGATATATCATCGTTGTGATGAGCCGAGGAACCAGCACGAATTGCACTGAATAAAATCAAATTTGTATGAAAAAAATATCTCAATTCACAGGTCTGTACATATTTGCGTTAACATCTTCCCCCCAAAAGAATGATGTAATATAGTAACTTTTAAAAATTCAAGGCTAGTGTGTATCATGGAATTAAAATATTAACATGCGTGTATTTTTTTCCCGAAGGTGCATGTAAATCAAGATAAAACCATTTCAAAATCCATAAAAATTATTTCAAAATCCATAAAAACCATCTCGACATTCGTAAATTCTTTTTGGATCCCTTAAACTCCTTTCTTCTAAAAGATTCCCAAACATACACATTTCGTTGGGGGAAAGGAGTTATGGATTCCGAAATGATTTTACGGATTTTGAAATGCTTTTTATGGATTTCAAGATGTTTTTTACGGATTTCAAGATACTTTTATCTTGACTTGTGTGCAGCATTGGGAAAAATTGTTTCCCAAACATGCACATTAGTAAGCGCGTATTGATGAGCGGGGTGGATGTTGATTTCCCTTAACGAGTAAGAAAAGGTGAAGACCACATTAGAGTATGACTTAACGTTGACTGCGAAGCTCGATGGAAATTTCTGATGAGAGGGGATTAAATGAATGAATGAGCAAAACTTTTGCTCATTCATTAAAGAGGTGTTGAGGAAAGTTGTGGGGTTGAGTTACTGTGTGTAGGAAGCATGGCAGATCTGGTGGGAGGTGCTGCTTTAGGCCTTGCGTTTACAGAATTGTGGAAGACAGTTAAGCAAGTGAAGGATCATGTTAAAGACTTTAAACCCCAATTGGTGGAGCTGGAAAGGACACTGCGAATGCTAGATCCGGTGGTACAAGATATAGAAAGAACAAGCACACAACCGAATGATGAAGTCGTAGAACGCTTGAAATCAATTATGGTAGATGGCAAGAAGCTGGTTTCCAAGTGCCATGGAGTACGGCGTGACTTTTTCATGAAGGCATACCGCCGCAGGAAGCTGGTGGAGCTGGACAACACACTCATAAGGTTCAACATTAAATATTTGCAACCCAGCACGTTTCGAGAGGTCAGGTTTGCATGTTTGGAACAGAGTTCGGGATTCAGTCGAATCTCCGATCAGATTGAAAGCCTACGGCCCTCAGCCGCCAGTGATGCCGTAGGTAGTGGTGGACCAATCCATTCCAGACCTCCCATACCTCCCCCACTTCCCAACAGAGCTCCAACCTCTCTGGAACCTCTCCCACCTCCCAACAACAGAGCTCCAAGCATTGATACTCTTGGACGCATGCCCTTCGTCATTCTCCCTAGCATATATGTTATACTGAAAATTACTGCTATGGTTATTATCATCTACAAAGCTGTGACATCTATCATATCTATTCTTGAAAAATCTGAGAGTAAGATTTGTATGGTGACAAAAGATGTTGGTGAGCTCGAAACTACTATAGAACTGCTAGATGCTACCATGAATTCGTTGGTTCCTGTTCTAGAGCAGATAGAAACAAATGAAGCAGATCCAAGTGAAGATGCAGAAAGGTTAAGAAGTTTGTTGGAAGAGGGAGAGAAGCTGGTTCGTGACAGCTCTAATATAGGATGGTGGAACTTTGTTAAGAAGTGGCAGTGCCAAAATAAGATGGTGGAGTTGGATAATAAACTCTTGAGGTTCCATAGGCTTTACCTACTAGCTGGCTTGGCAAAGAATAGCGATGATGACTCAGAAATGAAAGACCAGGAATCGTTTGAGCCCTCCGCACATTGTGACCAGGTAATCACTGTTTCATTTGTAAGCCAAAAATTAATCAAACTTATGCAGTTATATATGTATATAGTACGAGACTTGCTTGATGTCTTTGTTTGGTTGACACTTGCTAGTTTTTGTTGCCGAATACCTATTATATTTGAGTTTAATTTGGACAGACTTATGCAGTTATGTGAGTTTTAATATTACATTCGCAGGATCTTTATGAAATTAAAGTGAGGCATATGGATACAATAGAATACGAATGGTATGACATGCTCAATGATAACCCCCACCAAACCCTCCCATTTCAACTCACATTGGAGCTGAAGTCACCAAATTTGTGCTACAAAAAGCCTCCCATTTCAACTCACATTAGAGTTGAAGTCACCAAACTTGTGCTACAAAAAACCTCCCATTTCAGCTCCATTCTCATTGTTGCGGAAGATCTATTATGTTTGAGTTTAACTTGGACAGACTTATGCAGTCCTGTGGATTTTAATATTACATTCGGAGGATCTAACGAAATAAAAGGGAGGCATATGGATACAAGAGAAGACGAATCGTATGACATGCTCAATGATAATCTCCACGAAAGCCTCCCATTTCAACTCACATTGGAGCTGAAGTCACCAAATTTGGCTACAAAAAGCCTCCCATTTCAAGTTCAATTGGAGGGTTTCAACAGCATGCATTGGGACGTCAATACATATTTGAGACTTTTTTTCAACTTTCGTGTTTTGAGTTTGTTTTCCTGAAATATTTTCTAGGCATCATCATCAAAATTGTGCTCAGCCTATACGCACTTGCTTCTTGTTGGGCTGTTGGAACAACCTTTGACAGTTTGACCTCAATTTTCAGGAAACATGTACTGTTGGGTATTTGGATCGATATGTGTGAGTGCGTGTGTGTGTTGAATATTGTGTTGTTGTGTTTTTGTTGGCCTTGTGTGGCTATCTTTCTTTGTTTTCTAGGATTAGTTTAATCTACTTATGGATCGAAGTGTGTTTGCGGTTCCTGCTTTGTTAAATTTAGTATATAATTGTGATTGTCTTGTTTAATCTGCATCTTCTTCAATTAGAGGTTGAGTAGTGCCTATTCAACTGTGAATGATTGTTTGAAAGTTCTAGCTAGCTGCATGCACCGATGAGAAATACAGACTCTAAAATAGGAATATATTGAATAGCTTAATTCATAGAGTTCAATAATTAAATAAAGAGAAGGGACGTCAGAATGTTTATAATAAATAAAATGGTATCGTACGTTTTGGTTATTAAATGGAGAGGAACTGATAGAGAAAGAAGTCAAAGAACTATTAATGTTATTAACATGTTCATATTAGGGGAAGGCATATGCACCATTTTCAAGAACTGGGAGCTTGCTGCTAGAATCCAGGATCTTTCCCACACCTAAACAAAAAGATAAAGACAAAATTAAAGAATAGTTTAGGGTATGTTTGCTTTTGCTGATGGAATAAGATTATAGTAATTATTATATTAGAATATTTTATGGTATGTGTGAAGGTGAAACATAGAGTATTAATTAAATACACTCGAATCTAGTTATTAATTAATTCCCTGCGAAACTCCATGGAAAATTTTCTTCAACATCATTGATGCCACACATCTACAGAAAATATGGTCTTAGGATATTTTAGTGATAAAATATTATAAATAATATATACGTGAGTGAAAACTGATGAGACTAAATCCAGGCTTCCTACTATTTTTTTTAAAAGAAAAGGAGGAGCACCCAAATTTAAAGTTAAGAAGACATGAAAATTAATCCCAACTATATCGTTTAATGTAAACAAGATTCATCTTACGCACCGCTAAAAAAGGTACTATCAAAGCCTTGCTGGAAAAATGTATTTTGATATAATACATTTTATTCATATTGCATTTTGGTAGAATACATTCATGTTTGAATAAATATTGGATTCATAGTATATTTATTCTGTCAGAAAAGAATTTTTTGCTTAGAATATATTTTGAAAGGAGGAGTTGCCAAACACTAAAGTCTGTAAGTTAATGGAATTTTGTACCCCAAAAATGCATTGCCAAACACGAACCATATCAAGTCCCCTTCTAAAGTCTGTTTTCAATAATGGATGTGAGAGTCTCCAATAAGCGTTGCAACAACAAGACATATTATTAACTTGGCTGGTAAAGAAGATTTCCAGAATATCTTCATTTCAGGTGTCGAGCCAACAAGGTGTCAATCTGCCTTATGTATGGTAAAGAAGATCCCTGGGTGAGGCCAATTTGGGGACTTCAGGTTAAATGGAAGTTTCCTGAAGCTCCATATTATCAAATCAGCCCAGCTGGTCATTGTCCGCGTGATAAAGTTCCAGAGGTACACGTTTCCTCACTAATGAGTTTAAAACTCTTCTTTCTTTTGCACATTCTGTATAAGATAGGTGGATCGAGCAAGTTATAACGAGACGTGTAATCATACTCTGCGTACTTTTCTGTGGGACCAACCTTTGACAGATAATAAATATTGTTCTTCCTGATTGGCTACTTTATTTGTATTCTGTTCTTGGTGATTTAAAAATCAAATGTTCAAAGTATGCTTTCTGATTTCCCTACCTTGCTAATATTTACACGAGAGAGGTGACTTATGAGAAATGAGACTCTTAGATATGTCCTGATCAACTGAATAAACAGGAAATATACTCTTTGCTGATCTTTGCTGTTAAGTTTTTCAATGGGGTCATTCTTTTGTTAAGTAGTCTGAATGAGTAATAGAATATGAAGGGGCTTATCAATTTTATGCTATGTTTGGTACGGTGGAATTGAGAGGTGGAATTGAAAATGTAATTCATTTCTTATGTTTGGTATGATGGAATTGGGGGGTGGAATTGGAAATGGAAATCAAAATGGGTAGAAATGAATTCCATGATGTAACCCATTGAATTGTATTCAATTCCATGGAATTGATTTTGTGATCCCTCATTTTTTTCATATATTTATATCCATTTCCATCCTCATTTCCATCTCCATCTCCATTTCCTTTTCCACCAAAATCAATTCCAGCGTACCAAACGAGCCATTAAGTAGGATAAAGCAAGTGGTTTGATATGGACGGTTTAGTATGTGGAGTAGACTGGGAATGGATATAAAAGTTGTCAAGTTGTACCATTCACAACCTATCAAATTCTGTCAAATACACTAGAAAACATGCTTAGTGTTTGTTTGGCAACACCGTTTTCCCAACGGTACACGCAAGTCAAGACAAAATCATCTCGAAATTCATAAAAACCATCTCAAAATTCATAAAAACCATTTCGAAATCTGTAAAAGCATCTTGAAATTTGTAAAATACCTCGGAATCTGTAAATTTATTTATCCAAACAGAATTCCAAACACACCATTAATTAGTATACTACCTCCGGTTTTTAACATAAAAGCTACTTAACTAATTTGGATAGGTTAAAGAAATGAAATAAACTGATTAGTTTGAAGGTTGTGATCCCTACTTATTTTGCCCTTTTATTTAAAAAAAAAAGATGGTCACTAACCAGATAAATGGCATTGTTATTAACAGGTGATAAATTTCTTACTACGTGGGTGGATTAAAACCTGGAGTCTCAAGGTTCTTTCACACTACCTCTGCTTGATAACTCAGACGGCACAAAATTCATCATTGAGAAGGAGTTAGAGTTTGAGAGAAGGCTCAAAAAAGTCGGTGATGGTTATTTGTAATCACTTGTCTATATTGTGTATCAATATGATTCCCTGGAAGCCAAAAAAAAAAAAAAAGAAAAGAAAAGAAAGAGGATTTTTTTTTAAAAAAAAATTAAAAAGTACACCATGTGTGTACGTGCACAGACATGACACAGGCACGTAGCCAAGCTTGTGTGACTGAAGGCACAAGCAAGCCCATGCAGGCGTGCATGCACACAAATATTTTTTTTAAGGGTTAAAGTATATTTTTAGTCCTTTATGTTTGCTTCAGGTTTCATTTTATTCCTTTAAATTTAAAAAGTGCACTTTTAGTCTCTCAGATTTAACGTCGTTAGTCTCTCTTAACAGAAATTGCTGACTCATCAAATTTAATTGATGACTGTGCAATAAAACGTTGACAAGATATATTCACATTTTAATTTTAATTTAATAATATAATAAATTTGATATTTAAACTGTGTAAAATAAAAAATATTTAAAATAAAAACAACTATATCCAGTGATGAGTCAGCAATTTCCGTTTAGAGAGACTAACGGCGTTAAGTCTGAAGGACTAAAAGTGTACTTTTTAAATTTAAAGGACTAAAGTGAAATCTGACGCAAACATAAAGAACTAAAAGTATACTTTAACATTTTTTAAAGGAACATACATTTTTCTTTTATGGGAATGCACAAAGATTTTGCCTGATATTTTATTTTATACAATTTTGGGCTTACTAGACCTGAAGACCAAGGAATTGGTTTCATTCTATGTACTACCTTCAGTATTTTTTAAAAAATAATGATTAATTCCCTCACACTGTATACTTCTTGAAGGGGTTTTAGTGCTGCTCATGAGGGCATCTCCATATATTGTCAGGGATTGAGTACCTAACCAGATGTTTGAGAAACCCAGCTAAGTGTCAACTATGTCACGCCTCATGATTTACTACATTCTATTTTTAATATAAAAGTAATTAAATCTTTTTAGAAAAACTAAGGAAGTTAAATAACAATTTACAGTATTTATCCATTAAAAGCCTTTCAAAAAAATCACAAATTCAATTCAATATCCTGAAATCGCAAATATCTCCAGCATACAAGTAGCTTTTTACTTTCAAGTGCATTCGCTGCAACGCATTTACCATTCGGAAAACATTTAAAAAAAAAGGTTAGGGACGTATGGGTCATTTGACAAAATTTGTAAATTTATTTTGGTACATGCATTGAATTCTGGGTATTGCATTGGGTTTTCGATATTTTGAAGGCATATTATTGAAATTTTCTTAAAACAATAGGTATGAGGATGGAAAGTAGTAGTAGTAATTAATAAGTAAGGACCCGTTCAGGTGGTTTTAAGTTTTTAGTTTTAAAATGTAATTTTAAAAATGAAACGTGTTCGATTTAAATTGTGTTGAGTTAGTTTTTAATCTTATTTCAAAATAGATTTTATCCAAATTTGAAAACCATAAAAAAAGGTTTTAGGATTTTAATTTTGTTTTAACAAATTTATTATGCTTCCGGACAACCTTTCTCATTCCCTCTTTGACCTCTCTCACTCAACCGTCGTAGCACCAATTCGTCTTTCCAACGGATTGGGCGGTGATGGCAAATGATTGGACTAGACGCGCAAGATTTGGACGACGAGCAACCTGGTTGTGAACGGAATGTCACGGGATGGCCGGTGAGCAACCTGGAACGCAAAGGGGTCGACTGGGGCGGCGTGGGACATGTGGAACTGGACTTGGGATGACAGTAGGCGATTTGGATGAGACCGACGGCAGGCGAATCACGAATGGTGGAGGAACTCACCAATTGCACAATGATG
>JANTPZ010042253.1:0-12710 GCA_025593235.1 Vachellia pachyceras | reverse complement strand
TGTATGATCTCAAACTCCACCAGTGTTGCTGAGGTGTTCTCTCGCATTGATCACAAGTTTGATCTTATGTACGCTAAGCAAGCATTTGTCCACGGGTACGTGGGTGAGGGTATGGAAGAAGGAGAATTTTCTGAAGCTCGTGAAGATCTTGCTGCTCTTGAGAAGGATTACGAGGAGGTTGGTGCAGAGTCAGCTGAAGGTGATGATGATGAGGGAGATGAATACTAGAATCTTTTAGATTCTAGTCCTTGTTCTTACTGCCTGTGTGGGTGAGGGTGTTGTGTTGTGTTGCTGTTGTGTAAGGGAAAGGACAAGCATTAAAAATCGATGTTGTGTTACTGTGTGGGTGAGGGTATAATGGTAAATTAATTATTACCTCCCATTCCTTCATCTTTTAAACCAAACACAAAACATATTCCTTCCCTTCCCCTTTAACTAAACCAAACAAGGTAATTTTATACCCTTCCATCCCTTTCCATCCCCTCCTATCCATCCCCTCCCCTTCCCCTCCATCAAACCAAACACAGCCTTCATGTTTCTAACACTGACACTCCCCTCGCCCTTCCTATAATATAACTTTTACAGATTTTGAGGTAAAACTTAGATTTTGAAGAATATATTTTAGAAAATAATTTTTACAGATTGAGAGACAAAATCTAAGTTTTGAAAAGTAATTTATGTTTGGGAAGTTATTAGCTTTTACGGATTTCAAGGCAAAAAAGTGGGTAGGAAAGATGAAAGAGAAAGAAGGAAAAAATTAGGAAAGAAGAAAGAGAAATAAGGAAAAAAATAGGAAAGAGGAAAAAGTATGAAAGACAAAATATAGGTTTCAAACTGAGATTTTGTAACCAAAATAGCTTTTGGGAAAAAAATTTTACTTGGACAAATTCTCAATTTTGAGATAAACCTAAGTTTTGAAACTAAACCTAAATTCTAGAATTAATTACCAAACAAACCCTTAATATATAACACCTTCCTCTTAACAGAACTTCCGTGAACTCTGCACCTCAAGCTTTCCATTCTGATTAAATCCACCGGGTAGGCCTAACATCTAAATGCCTGGCTAATCCATGTTTAAATAAATATAATAAAATTTAACTGCAAAGATATCTGTGTATTTATGGGAAAATGATGGATAAAGTACCTCGAAAATGGCGAATCCTAAAAAGGTGATTTGAAATTTTAAATCTCAATCAGCTGATAGTTCGTAATACGTCTTTACTAAAATTAAAAGGAAATGACATGAATGACCCCGTAACCATTCACGCAGCAATATATGGATAAAGTACACTTTCTAAACCGCACAAAAAATGTGCGGTTTAGAAAGTGGCATTCATAAACCGTTCAAAGAAAAACATGTTTAGAAAGTCGAGTTTCATTCGAATTAGTTTTGAATTCATTCGAATGAGTTTTACATTGATGAAAAATAAGCAATTCAGAAGGTCTCAATTCAAAACACTGTAACTCATTCATTTAAAGTTCAAATTTCACAAATAACTTATGCTTGGAAAGCCCTTTGAGTCTAATTTCAACTGAGATAGATTTCAAATCAATTGGATACGTAGTTTGAGAGATATCATCAAAAAGCCAAACATATGTCACGAATAAATGTATTTCAGATATATGTTTGGTTTTTTTATTATATCTCTCAAACAACAAATCATATAACTGTGATACCCATTTCATTTGAAAGTAGATTCAAAAGGCTTTCTATACATAGGTCAATTGTTAAATTTGGAGTTCAAACGAAGGAGTTACAATGTTTTGAAATTTAGACTTAAAATAGTTTAAAAGCGCACTTTCTAAACAGTAGCTAGAAGCTGCGGTTTAGAAAGTGGACTTTCTAAACCGTTGGTTGGAAAAAACAATTTAGAAAGTCCAGCCTCATTCGATTGAGTTTCAGGTTCATTCAATTGAGTTTTACGTTGATGAAAATAAGCGGTTCAGAATGTCTCAATTCAAAACGCTGTAACTCATTCATTTGAAGTCCAAATTTAACAAATGACATATGCTTAGAAATCCTTTTGAGGCTACTTTCGAATGAGATAGATTTTAAATTAATTGGATACAAGGTTGGATAGATATCATCAAAAAAACCGAACATATGTCAGGAATAAATGTATTCCAGATATATGTTCGTGTTTTTATTATATCTCTCAAACCACAGATCATAGGACTGTCAAATCTATCTCATATAAAAGTAGACTCAAAGAGATTTCCAATGATAGGTCATTTGTCAAATTTGGAGCTGAAATAAGGAAGTTATAGCATTTTGAATTTTTCACAGCATTATAAATTGTTAACAATTCTTTAATATTTAAATCATAATTTTGTTGAGCTTTTGTAAATTTACCAGATAAATATTTTGTTAAAACTTCCCTTTCTCCATCAAAAGCATAAAGTACGGCTCCCATGCTTCGTCAGCTACATCAGTATAAATAATACATTTCTCTATTTTCTTTGGAATTTCCAGCTTTGGTAAATTTTTTAATTCTTCTTTTAATTGTTTAAATTTTTCTTGATCTTTTAAAGTTCAAACACCTAAATTTCCTTTTTTTTAGTTTTTTAGTAAGAAAAGAAATTTTTTTACTAAAATGACGAATATATTCATTTACTTGATTTAATATACCTATAAGTGATCTAATTTCTTTAATTGTTTCAGGCTTATTTTGAAATTCCATAATTTTAGAAATAATGTGATCTTAAGCCTCTTTTATTTTTTCGAAATATTGAGAGATAAAATAAAAAACGAACATATATCAAGAATATACGTATTCCGGATACATGTTTGTTATTTTTTCAATATCTCTCAAATCTAAAATTCTATCATTGTGAAACTTGTGTCATTGGAAAGTAGACTTAAATGGCTTTCCAATGATAGGTAATTTGTCAAATTTGGAGTTGAAATGAGGAAGTTACAACATTTTGAAGTTTAGGCTTTCTAAACCATTTATAAAGAGTAGGCTCATTCGAATGAGCTTTTTTCCCATTTGAATGATGACTTTCTATACCAAATGTTCACCCAAATTTTTAGAAAGTCCCCTCCAAAGGTGTAGAAAATTCACTTTCTACACCGTTGGAGGGAAATTCGATTTAGGAAATGCGCTTTTAAACTGTTTTAAGTCTAAATTTTAAAACACTATAACTCCTTCGTTTGAACTCAAAATTTAACAAATGACCTATCTATGGAAAGCCCTTTGAGAATGATTTCAAATGAGATAGATTCAAAAGTCCTAGGATCTGTGGTTTGAGAGATATAATAAAAAATCAAACTTATATTTGGAATACGTTTATTCCTGACATATGTTCAGTTTTTTTGATGATATCTCTCAAACCACATATCCAATTAATTTAAAATCTATCCCATTATAAAGTAGCCTCAATGGGATTTCCAACCATAGGTCATTTGTCAAATTTTAACTTCAAATGAATGAGTTACAGCATTTTGAATTGAGACCTTCTGAACCGCTTATTTTCATCAACGTAAAACTCAATTGAATGAACCTGAAACTCAATCGAGTGAAGCTGGACTTTCTAAACCATTTTTTCCAGTGAATGGTTTAGAAAGTTCACTTTCTAAACTATTTTTCTCAATGAACTTTTTAAAAGTGCACTTTCTAAACCGTAGTTTCTAGCTACAGTTTAGAAAGTGCGCTTTTAAATTGTTTTAAGTCTAAATTTTAAAACGCTGTAACTCCTTCGTTTGAACTGCAAATTTAACAAATGACATATGTATAGAAATTTCTTTGAGCCTACTTTCAAAAGAAATAGATTTCACAGTCATAGGATCTTTTATTTGAGAGATATAATAAAAAGCAAACATATATCTAGAATACATTTATTCCTAACATATGTTCATTTTTTTTGATAATATCTCTCAAACCACATATCCAATTGATTTAAAATCTATCTCATTAGAAATTAGATTCAAAGATCTTTCTAAGAATAGGTTATTTTTCAAATTTGGACTTTAAATGAATGAGTTACAGTATTTTGAATTGAGACATTTTGAACTGCTTATTTTCATCAACGTAAAACTCAATTGAATGAACCTGAAACTCAATCGAATGAATCTGGATTTTCTAAAACGTTTTTCCCAATGAATGGTTTAGAAAGTCCACCTTCTAAATCATTTTTTTCCAACGAACGGTTTAAAAGCGCACTTTCTGAATCACAGCTTCTAGCTACGGTTCAGAAAGTGTGCTTTTAAATTGTTTTAAGTCTAAATTTTAAAACGATGTAACTCCTTCGTTTGGACTCTAAATTTAACAAATGACCTGTGTATGGAAAGCTCTTTGAGTCTATTTTCAAATGATATAGTTTTCATAGTCATTCAATCTTTTTTTTTATAGATATAATAAAAACCGAACATATATATGGAATACATTTATTCCTGACATATGTTCTGTTTTTTGATGAGATCTCTTAAACCACGTATCCAATTGATTTGAAATCTATCTCATTCGAAAATAGACTCAAAGGGCTTTTCAAGTATAGGTCATTTGTCAAATTTGGACTTCAAATGAATAAATTACAACGTTTTGAATTGACACCTTCTGAACCCCTTATTTTTTATCAACGTAAAACTCATTCGAATGAACTCAAAACTGATTCGAATGAAACTCCACTTTCTAAACATTTTTTCTCTTTGAATGGTTTATGAAAGCCACTTTCTAAACCGCACTTTTTTTGTGTGGTTTAGAAAGTGTACTTCATCCATATATTGCTGCGTAAATGGTTACAGGGTCATTCAGATAATTTATTTTTAATTTCAGTAAAGATTCGTTACGAACTATCAGCTGACTGAAATTTAAAATTTCAAATCACCTTTTTGATATTCACTATTTTCGAAGTACTCTATCCATCATTTTTCCTTATATTTATTTTATAAACAATAAATTACGTGACATGAAACTAAAACCGCCGCTGTAATATTAGGCAAGTCCAATGTCAACTTCCCAATATTTTAACCCTACCTATATAGATCATGTTGCGCTTAAGTAACTTCCCAATATTTTAATCCTACCTATATTGATTTTAACCGCCGCTGTGAGTTACATCCTTTTTTATAAGATTACGTCAACATTAAATTAATTTTCAACTATTTTAACCCTAATTCATTACACACCTTCGGTACATTCTCTTTTACCTATCTTCTTATTATTAATTCCCTCTTACTTAACCTTATAAATAAAGTAATAGGTTGTGTGAGAATATGGTGAAGAAGTATTTTTATCATATACAAGGTAAATATGTGAATGAGATTATCTCATTTTGACGAAAAAATTATTGAATTTGACTTTTTCAAACGTGGTTTTGAACAAAACCAATATAAGTAGAGAAAAAAATTCATTTCTTATGTATTTATTATTTTAATTAATTTTTAAATGATTTCTTAAATCACATAATTACTAATTAGATTAATAGGATAGCAGACCCTAGGGCGTATTACTTTACCTTTTCTCTTTGTATGGTTCAGTATATATATTACTTACACTTCTTAATATAAAACTATTAACTTTTGTTTAGAAATATTAAAGAAACTAATTAAGTAACTAATGGATATATTAATTATTTTTTCTAAACTAAATTATATAATTTATAAATTGATATTTAATCTAATGATACATAAATATTTTAGAATATATGTTTTAATTAAACAATTTATCTAACTTTTTAATTCCTTAAAAAAATCAATTCAACCTTTAAACAGGTAGTATTACCTATCACTGCCAAAATCGGATTTTATAAAATCAAATTCATTAGATCTTGTATGTTATTAATGAAATGTTCCATTTAATACATTTATATGCGTGGTTATTAAATTAGTATATTTTTATATTTTAAGTGAATATTAATTATGGAACACAATAAATATAGGAAAAATAACGGATAAAATACCTTGAAAATGGTGAATTCAAAAAAGGTGATTTAAAATTTTAAATCACAATCAACTGATAGTTCGTAACGCGTCTTTAAAAAGAAGAAATTGTAAAAGAATACCCCTCATATCTTTTTTAAAGGATCATTTTAACTTAATTAGGAATTAAGCAATTTAAGATAAAATTAATTAAAAGTAATAAATATTTAAAAATAAACTCTTCTTTTAAAATACCTTTATTTATAAGGGGTAAGAGAAATAATAATAATAATAATAATAATAATAATAATAAGATTGACGAAAGAGAACGTACCGAAGAAGATGAGGAGAGAGTGTAATGAATTAGGGTTAAATAGGTAAATAATTCGTTGAGATATTCTTATAAAAAGGGATTAAATCAATTTGCCAGTCTTATCATTTCTGAAAGTACAAACGAGAAATGAGAATGATTAGAGATAGGTAAAAGGCTTGCGGATAATGTGTTTGGACATCTAAAAATCATTCATACGTTTATCGAGATAAAATTTCTATCATATATTTATTTTAAAATTTGTATTCTTTTCCAACGAACTTATCAAATAAACCCAAAGTCTATGCATATAAAAAGAAAAGAGAAATGGGTAAAGTAATAAAAAAAACTAGAATACTAGCTATTTGAAAAGCAGTTGGTAGATTATTAGCTGGCAAAGCTGACAAGCAAATAAATTCATATGCATTCGAAACTTAATCTTTTATTTCAAATTCAATTGCGATTCCTTCTCATTCTTCGTGCGCGTCTCAGCTCACTCTGTCTTCCTCACTCTCTCTTCGTGCTCTTGCTCTCGGCGCTCACCCTCGCGTCTCAGCTAGGCTAAGTTCTGTGTCTCGGTCTCTCCTTCGTTTCCCTGTTCTTCCTCTGCGCTGTCCAACAAGGAGACTCATGCTCATACTTTAGTTTGTGCCAGCCTTGGCCTAACTCAGCCGACAAACATCGAAAATCCTAAGGTGACATACAATCTCTCCGCTTTGTTATTGTTAATCAGTCTTTCTGCCCTGTTGTCACTGATCTGGCGCAATCGTGTAGAATCCATGAACGGTACTGATCTTACTGTATTTGGCGTTTCAGTTTTGAAGCAATCGTGTAAATGACTTTCCGATCTGGCACAATCGTGTAGAAACTTTGTTATATTTTAACTTGTTGGTTGACTGCCAATTTATGTTGTTGATCCATAAATGGCAGCGAAGTGTGAATAAATAATTGCTGCTATACTAATGATATAACAGATTATGGTTGCTTTCAGTATGTACAAAATATATCATATTCTTAAAGTAAATGACTGTGAAAAAGAAATCTGAAACGATACCCTGGTAGAAAACAAGTTTTCTCTTTGCAACCCTCTCTATCTAACACGCCCATGCACACAGGGCTGTTGTGTCTGGCTTCCAATGAGTGTCTCATCATTTTATGCATGAAATAGTACTAATTTTCAGGTATCGTAGACCAGTTCCAGACTCTAAACCATTTAGTGATTATGAGCTGTGTAACTCATCTACAATCAACAAACATTGGAAGAAAAGAACAAGTTGGTTTTTATATCTGTACATGTTATACAAATCTGAGCTGGCCAATAGCCTTTTTCTTGGTTGTGAGTTTCATTGAGTGAAATTTTTGTTACTAATCGTTCTGTGTTTGCTAGCTTATGGCATTTTTTATTTGCTGATTGTTTTTACTCATGCCAACTGTGTTCTTCAGGTTAACAAATCTGGTTACCAGCATAAAGTGCTCTGAGACTGCTTCTGTACCCATCCTATCCCAAAAGAAGTCTCTGCAGAGGTTGAAAAAGAAGTTCGTACCTGGTTTTATCTTTGGTATCTTTGATTTAATTATAATAATGTGCTTCTTGGTGAATTGTTAACAGATAAATTTTCTTTTCTTTTTGAATTTTTTTATTTCCAGGTCAGAAAAAATTTCAGTAAAACTGAAGACCCCACTAATTTCATCAAACTCAAAGTGTTTACATTCGATATTTGTACACCTATCTGGTTGTTCCTCCTTTTTTCAGTAATGATAATCACTTCTCATTCAATGTTTTCTTCTTAAGGGATCAGCAGTTACATAAATTAGTTTTTGAAGAAGGTGGATTACCTGATGGAACAGAAGTGGCTTATTATGGACGTGGACAGGTTGATTGTGTGTCTAATTCATGCAATAAGTTTATGTAATTCTGTCTGTTGATGTGTTCACTAATAAATTCTCACTGATAGAAATTGCTTGAGGGTTACAAAAAGGGCTTTGGAATACTTTGTCGGTGCTGCAACACTGAGTTATTTCCCTATTAATAATTTTCTTGCAAATCTGCTGGTGCTCCTAAAAATCAGTATGTTGTGCAAATGGTTTTTATGTTTGAATTTTCTGTGCAGGTCAGTCCATCACAATTTGAAGTCCATGCAGGCTGGGCTTCTCGCAGGAAACTGTGAGCTTTTTCCTGTTTATGCTTTTTTTTAATGGGAGGTGGTTGGTTGGATATTTGGCAGCTTTTTTGCATTGACTGCCACTCGTGTCTGTGGGTTTTCATGAAAGTATTATGTTTTTGGGCAGTTATGCATACATCTACACTTCAAATTGGGTTTCTCTCCATGAATTAGCAATTTCTCTTTCAAAAGGACGCAAGTACTCTTCAAAGGACAATGATGATCTTTGCGTTATTTGTTGGGATGGTGGAAATCTGTTGCTTTGTGATGGATGCCCAAGGGCATTTCATAAAGGTCGGATATACATTAAAAAGGAAGAAAAATAATGGATACGTTATCTATTTGCTACTTTGTGTGTGATAATAAACTTTTCTTATCAGTTAACCTCTGATGTTGCACTAAGAACTTCTATAACCATACCACCTAGATCGTTAATATAAGAGAGTTTCTATAATGTTGCTGATATAGAAGGTGCTTAGAGTAAAATAAAGTTGATTGCAAGGCTCATGATCATAGATTGTGTATAATGTAAGAGACCTCATTCTGTCAATCTGACCCATTTCATGTGCATTTTGAGTTTTGATCCTACTCTTGCAACAAGTGAAATGATGAAAGAGGAAGGAAAAAAATGCAAGTTTAGTCTCAACACTGTTTGGTTGGAGGGATTTTGCTTCCCTCTTCTCATTTGATTAAACAAAATGGAGGGTAGATGGGGGGGTTAGGGGGATAACAACCCCCTCCCAAAAAAAAAAAAGCAAAACCAAAAAAGAGAAGGTTAAAATTCCCCCCTCCCTTCTCCCCTACGGCCCCACCCCCACCATAGAATCCCTCACCTTCCATCCCCTCCCCTCTCTTCCACTAAAATCCTTCCCCTTCATTCAACCAAACTTTTTCCCGATGTTTCATATGATGATATGGTCATCTTCTAAGTGTTCCATTGAAATGTACAGAATGTGCATCTCTGTCAAGCATTCCACGTGGTGACTGGTACTGTAAGTTCTGCCAAAACATGTTCCAAAGGGAAAGATTTGTAGCACACAATGTCAATGCTGTGGCTGCTGGAAGGATTGACGGGGTTGATCCTATTGAACAGATAACCAAGAGATGCATTCGCATTGTCAAAGACATTGAAGCTGAGCTGAGCGGCTGTGCTTTATGCAGGTAACAATTGAATCTTCAGATTCTAAGCTGATCTAATTATAGCTTATGCATCTTCATACTGATGCTTGCACTGAGCAATTACCACCATGTGTACTGGTATACTGTTATATTTGAATTATTCATCCATCCTGTGGCATTTGTGAATTTCAACCCTTGCTATATATTACAAAGAGAAAAAGTTTGCATGTAGGGTTTATGACTTCAGCAAGTCAGGATTTGGTCCTCGCACAATTAAACTCTGCGACCAGGTATGCATGTCTGTCTCCGCCTCACTCTTCTCTTCTTGAAAGTCACGTTCAAGGCCTCAAATATCTACAATAAATAGAGTTTCAGTGGGGTTAGGTATTGGTGCTTATCACGTTCAAGGAAATTGGTTTTGTTGCACAGATTGCAATAGAATATATTCTACTTTGCAGAAGTTCTTGATTAGGGGGCTTGAGAACCTTCCTGACTCTCTCGTGGATATTATAAAGACAAAGCAAGAGGAAAAGGGTTTGCAGTCTTTCAATGACATTATGTAAGATAGAGGCTTCGTAATGGCAAAATTGCTTCTCCTGAAACCAGGCCATTTCTGTCAGAGGTTGTTTCAATCTTTCATGTAAGTTGCGCCCGTACTCCTGAATTTTTTTTAATCTGAGTTTTCGTTTTTTTTCATCCCTTAAAGGGATGGATGTAACAAAATACTTTGTTTCTTGAATAATTGGCAGATCTGTTATGCATTCTTACCCGGGGCAAACCATATTTTCATAGCTTTTTGGATAAGTGCCTTTTTGGATTTGATTTTGCTTGATTAGGCCTGATTGCAACTTGGTTGATTTGTGATTTACCAAATATTAAAGAAATTTTGGAAGAACCTGTTTACAGTACATCTGCTTGCAATTGCTTGCCTATCATAGTTGAGGTATAAATTATTTTGTTCAGGTGGGAATCCTAACAATTGTTGTTAGGAACTATCCCTACTTTTCTTTTTAATGTTCTTCATTTCCGAAAATTATTATGATGTCATTTTAAAAAGATCAAATTGCACGAGTAGGAATATACCATCATAAGCTTTTGAAGGATAGATTTTAAATATCTATGTATGATATTTAAATAGCATTATCTAGTGGTGGAAAACATATGGTGTATTGTTGTCATTTTATGGGATTTTATGGAATGATTTTCATTATAATATATTTATTTGATATGGTATATCTTAATTGTTTTTAAATTGAAATTAAAATGAAATAAATTTAAATTTATAAGCCTCTCATGCATTCGTTAGTATGATTTATATCATGATAACATGCTTCCCGCGCATCGCGTGGGGGATTATATGCTAGTTTATACTAATTAAACTACCTTTTCGCCACATACTGATACAGGTACAGCCCAGACCCAGATTCCAATTGTGAATTGTCCATCAGGCATAAGAGTAAGACAATGTGTAGTTTTCTCTTGTATCAAAAAAAAAAAGACAATGTGTCCAAATTCCAATTAAACTACCTTTTAGCCCTATATACAGCCCATAAATTAAACTACCTTTTGGCCTTGCAAATTAGAAGATTGACTCACCATTCAGAAACTTTATACTCTCAGCACAATCCAATACTTGCATCAACAGGAAAGCACACTACTATGCTTGTGAAGCTCCATATTCACAAAGTACCCACAAGGCATTTCTCCAATAAGAATTCTGCATTAACCCAAGCATGGTATTTGTTTGGATTAAATAATTAAGGATAAAATATAAATAGGTCAGTAGTCATTGAAGAGCAGAAGCTGCGCATGGTATATAGTGATGAAACGAAGACTAGCGATGAAACATGAAAGAGCCTAGATTAACCAGACAGGCCTTCCATTAATAGCAGCAAGGAAGCAGTAGTCCAGTTACAAACTTACAATGTTACATGGTACACTTTACACACAAAAACCGAAGCAGGACCCATAGGAAGAAATAGCAAGATTAACGAGATTCCATGACTTTAAAAAAACGCTGATAGGAGATTTTTGCTGAAGCAGTCATTAATCAAAGAAAAGATAAAGATAAAGATAAAGAAGGAAGGAAATGAAGGGATTGGAGCAGTGAAGTAAAGATAAAGAGAGATTGCAGTTAAAATGAGACGATAATGGAGACAGACAAGACAACTATGGCATAAATGAAGTACTATGGCATAAATGAAGTCTGATCGAGTGTAAACCAGTCACCAGAGAGCAAGGGACTACCCACCGACAAAAGTCACGAGACGATAATGGAGACAACTCGCAACTGATCGACCGTAAACCAGAGAGTAAGAGACCGATCACCGATGCACTGAGCGAACAGCGGCTTAGCGACAAACGAACAGAGGAGTGTGTGCTGAGTGATGAAGAGTGACGATTGCGAGAGTGAGAGATGATGGACTTATGGTTAGAGCTCAGGAAAGCAGGCACTGGGAAATGGGAATGGCCGAATGGGAGGGGAGCCGAGTGGAAGAACGAAGAGTGGTCACTTACCCAGGGAGGAAAGAAAATTAGGAGAGAAAACTGAGGGACAAATGAGTTTTTTCCTGTTTGGATACAGAGGAAAATGTGGGAGGAGAGAAAAGTGGGAGAGAAAATGGGGTGGATCCCACGCCCCATTTTCTTTCCAACTTTTCTCTCCACATATGGAGAGAAAATGGGAAGAAAATTTTATTCTCACTACTACCCCTATTTCCCTCTCTTTTTTCATCTTTTTCGCAGCACTCCCTTTTTTATTAATATTCATACGTTAATTTCATACGTTAACTTATTTAATTTTTATACATTGGCTTTTGTCAAAAGAAAATATAAATATATAAAAGTGTGAGAATATTTATATTAATATATATTAATATAGTTTATATTAATATATTAATTAGTTTTAAAAATAATTTTTTAAAATATTTAAGAGATCAAACTGAAATTTGATGTAAAATTAAAAGATTAATATATATTTTAATGTAACTTTTAATTGTTTATTAACCTTTTAAAATGGTCCTTCAATTCTTACAAAACTCCTAAATGACGCTCGAGCCGATTCGCATGTTATTTGTTATGCATAAAATGTTTACAATGGTCTAAGAGAGTGTTTGGGAAAAATCACTAAATTCATAATTATGATGATTTCCGAAACTCTGTTTAAGATTAAAAAATTATTTTTAATTCATTGATTGATAATAATATTAATTAGTTTTAAAAATAATAAATTTGGTATTTTAGTCTTTTACTCAATTGC
>JANTPZ010042251.1:0-10377 GCA_025593235.1 Vachellia pachyceras | reverse complement strand
ATGGTAATGAGAGATTTGGTACCGCAAGGATGGTTGTTACAACCACCAAACTCTCTGATGCAGATGATGGAAAGAGATCTGGAGGAAAAGCATGACAGCAAAGTAGGTATTGGATAAGGTGAAGCAAGTAATAATCAGTAGATAGATTTTAAGTTTTCTGATTTTATACGATAGGGTAGATAGAATAAGAAATGAATGTTTAGGTTAGCTTGGCTTTAATTCTTGTTTTTGTAATTAGTGATTGTAACTAGGATAGTTTGATAAAGTTTGGTAAGTTTGTGTGATAGGTTGTAACTGATAGGTTTTGTGAGAGTTTTCTGGTTTGGCCATTGGCTATTAGTGTGTGTAATATTTGTTGAATATCAATAAAATGGACGGTTTTGACAAAAAAAAATTAGCTCAAATGTCCTACCGTTGTACCAGAACTAAGCATTTTCACTGTAGTTTTAATTTGAAAAGGTTTTGTTTTGTTCCAATTAATTCGTTTGAACATTTTGTGCATATGAGCCTAGCTAGGTTTCACTTCACACTCCAATTTTAAATATAAGATTTAGTTCATAGTATAAATTATATTATAATTTATTTTTTGGACAGGCAAGACAAAACTAATGATATTTCTTCTTTTTATCAACTCCTTTTACCATGTTTACAATACAAATGTTCATATATTGTTATTTCTTATGAGGCATAAGGAGTTTATATTTATTGTTAATAATATTTTAAATAGTTTTGTAATGTGATAGGAAATCATTAGACAATAAGTTGTTTATAATTAGAGTGGATTAATTCCTTGCATTTGCATGAAGTCTAACATGAAACATGATATTTTATTAATCTACATTGATTGCATAATAAGTGCTCTTATATATCCCTTATGTAAGTTGTAGAAATATCAATTCTAACTCTTGTATATAAAACAAACTTAGTTGGGAAGTATCCTTTGCGTCATGATATTTAATGTAGTATGTTTTACCTTTTTTTAAAAAAAAATTATTACATACATAGAGTGTAAAAAGAAGTGGGCAAAAATGATAGAGTAGAAAAAAATGGTCACATAGTAAATTGATCCTAGCTAAAATTACTTGAATACTTATATTATTTTTTATTTAATTACTCAATACTCCTCTTTTTTAATATATATAAGAGCCGCTTAAAATAAATTTTAAAAATTAGATAAATTACTTAATTATAATAAATAGGATATACTAAAAATATGTATGTCTAACTTATATTATATACCACCACCTTTGGTCCTTAGAATAAGATATAATTTACTGTATAATTTACAGTACAAATTATATATTATATTTATAATCAAATGAAGGATATTAATGTAAAGGGTTATGATGCAATTTTAGCAAAGAATTTTTTGGGTGAAAGTGTCAAACACAATTAAATTTTAAAGATTGTAAAATTAAATCAGCCATAAAATCTTTTTAAAAATGGTGTAACTTCGACAACTCGATTAAAATTGGCTTGGACGTCTGTTGCAAAGCTAGAGGGAGACCAAATGGACTTCACATGAAAAAGGAGATGAACGCTTAGATCAATTTAACAAAATTACAAAATTGCTCCCGTTTTTAAAACATGAAATTTACTTTTCACCGTTTAAAACATAATTGCTTCATACGCTTCTAATGAAAAACTTTCTCATCAAAATTGCACATTCACTGTAATTTAAAAATAAAACAAATTAATATCATTTATAACATAGTGGCTCCGTTTGGCAAAGATTTTTAGGAATCCAAAAACACGTTCAGCAATGTTTTTTCGTAAAATGAGATAATCCCCTTCATATATTTACCTCGACTAATGTAAAAACATTTTTCTACCATTTTTTTAAACTAACCCTGTGTGACCCATGGTAGCAACATTATTTATAAATTATAACACAGGGTACCAAAGACTGATGTACTGCCCAACGCATGATCGGACACCTAGCAACATAATTTATAACATGGTTTGTTGGGGGGTACCACGCAGCCATTAGATGGACCTACTCAAGTTGGGAAGATATACAGAAGGCTGAGCATGAAATGACAGCAAGTTTTAATAGTAATGGAAGCGGCAGATGATATTGACAGACAGTGAGAGCAACAGTAGCTGCAGGCTGCAGCGGGCAATGTGTATGTAAAACGACATTTTCCAAACAGTAAATGTAAGTCGAGATAAAATCATCTCGAAATCTATAAAAATTATTTCAAAATTTATTAAAATCATTTTAAAATTCATTAAAATCATCTCAAAATCTTTAAAATCATTTTAAAATTAATAAAATACTTTAAAATTTGTAAACTCACCCCTTCAAACAGATTTTCTAAAAATACACTGTATATATTGTTAATCAGCACAAGTTACGGAACTTGATTTCTAACTTATTGCATGTCACTGTACGGACAACTAATTATCTTTAATACACACACCCCATCATCGACTTCGATGGCTATATCACTCGCTTCTGTTAGTTCTTCTTTCTTTTCCTGAAAGAAAAAAAAAATAGTGCAGCATTTACTCTTTTATTCACTTCTCGTTTTTTTATGGTACATGGATATTATTAAACAATATTACCATTTATTTAGGGTTATAAGTGGGATTTAACCAGTGAAGACCTCCTACTGTCTGTTTCATCAGTGCTCATTGAAGTGATGATGAGCTCCACAGCTCATCACTTAGCACACCGTTTGAATAATGGTTTGGATGAATGGAATGGAATGGAATGGAGTGGAGTGTAGGATATGGATTGGAAACTCACAATTACCTCCCTTGGAGAGAGAGGTAAGATACTCGACTCGTTTGAGAATACGGTGGAGAAGTGTTTTTATCATTAATAAAGTAAACGTGTGAAGAAGATTATTTCATTTTATGAAAAAATAACGTTGAACACACATTTTCCAAACATAGTTTCAAACAGGGGCAATAATCAAGTCTTGCAAGTTTATTTTAATAATAAGGAATGAACGAGTTTCTTTTCTTTCTTTGATTTCTTTTGGGAGCTCGAAACCTGGTCTAACTTGGAGCAACTCAAACACAAGATTGGATCAAGTTGGTTACCAAGATTGGATCGTGTTTAAGCTGGTAGTCATAATTAATCAAGGTCGCGCTGCCATTGGATAAAAGAAATAGAAGTTTCTCGCATCAACTTCACTACAACTCAAAGGGAGGGGAGATAAAACCAGAACAAACACAACAAATTCTTTATTAAAATGTTTTATAACTTATAACATCGTGAGTTCTTGAACTTTAGTAAATGTGAGGACTTTATTAGTGTACGACGTGTAAGCAATTCTGTAAATATTTTTTTTAAGCTTTGAGACAAAACTTATTTGATGATGGGTCATGAAATCCAATTTATCTAAACTTTATTATTTTATCAAACAGATAGGCACATGATTAAATTACTGAACGAATCAACAAAAAGTGTTAATTACTACAACCCTAAAATGAATCAGAATGCATCCGAATCTGACTAAGAAGAAGAATCACAAATGCTACTGGAAAAGAGGAAAGAATCATAATTGGCGACGTAATGATTCACGCACGAAGGAATGATACAATGGGAGAAGAGCATACATGAACATGTTAAAAAATGAATTTTAATTAAAGGTAAGAAGTTTTTAATTAGATGATCGGACACCAATTATTCAATTATCTAATTTTTATATAAAGAATTTGAACGTATTACAGGTTTGTACCATGCATCCACAATGGCCCGTTTGGCTGAGTTTTTGGGGAGCTTCAACACACATTCAACAATGTTTTTCTTTAAAACGAGATAATCTCCTTCATATATTTACATTGACTTACGTAAAAGTAATTTTCTACCGTATTTCTAAACGGGCCCAATGTACTATAGGCTAACCAACTTCTGTTTCATGAAATAATTGGTAATTAAATGCTCCATAAAATCAAAGAACAATTTTTCTTCAATTTGCAATAACCTTTTCAACTGTTTTGAACCATGGATCAGACTTCAACTTTTCTTTTGGTCCAATGATTTTGGGCCTATAGTATAGCCATTGGGCCAGTTGTTCTTAAGCCTTGTTTTACTGACTTTTTCTTTATTTTTTTTTCAGTGTGTATTAACCTCTCTTTTTTGCTATAAAAATGTTTAGGTCCCATTACAGGCTTAGGCATGCATGCCATACTTACATATTTCTTATCTACAAAATCCTTATATCAACAATAAATTTGAACCTACGACCTTTCGGAGTATGGATCAATTCAATATCAATTAAATCAACGTGTCTGTTTGGGAATCCGTTGGGAGAAATAAATTTATGGATTCTGAGATATTTTACGAATTTTAAGATGTTTTTTTACGAATTTTGAGATGTATTTTGTCTTGACTTGTATGCACCATTGAAAAAAGTTTTTCCAAACATGCAGCTTTCTTCAATTATTAGGGCTTTCAAGGTCCTCAACATGACGAGACTTCCGAATCTTAGATAAAGCTAATGACTCAAAAATTAGAAGATCAAGGAAATAAAAGGAAGCTCAAGCCACCAACAAGTTGGGTCTCACAAAGAAATGTTAGTTTTTGGCATTTGCAACGCAGCAAATTAAGATTTGAATTCTGTTTGAAAAACTTGTCTAGCATCTTAAATAAAATCTATATATCTTTTAAATCTTTTCCACCAAATCACTATTCACAAGAAAACTTTTAAAATTCAAATCTCCCGCCATGTTCATTCACTGCCCAAGACCTCTTTACATCACAAAAGGCTCCTCTCTAACTCTCTCTCTCTCTCTCTCTCTCATGTCACAAAGACCAGAGCCACCGTTCATGTTTTCGCTGAGCTTGTTAAGAACAGTGAATAAGCTAGCCTTGGAGCTTCCAAATCATCTCATTTCGTCTTCCCTTTCATCAACCATCTTAAGTTGAAGCTTTTCACCCTTGGAGTAAAATACTCTATTCCTTCAACAACTGAAGCTTCGTCGATCGCTTCTAACTTCCTTGACTATTCCAAAAGATAGGGGCCAGCCAAAATTGGCTTTATTGAGGTCCTTTGTTTTGGCACCAGTTTTTTGCTGATTTGTTGGCATACTTTGTCCAATTGATTGTTATTTATTATTTTATGTAGTAATTATTAGCTTCAGCTTTTTGTTGACTCTAACTTCAATTTATTGCAGATTGATGATGACGAAAAAGTTACCATGATTTCCCATATATGGTATCTGCATCACACCGTAATGCACGGATGTATGAACTTTTATTTTTTTAGGGTTTTTCCTTCCTTTCCATGCTTGCATAAATGATGTTGACAGAGATAATCATATGCCTTAGTACTTTAGTAGGGTTGGCTCTGTTTTGATTATAACATAAATTGTTGATCAGTATAATTACAGCTGTCTTATTTTAATATGTTTGTAAAACGGGCTGCCAGAAATTTATTATTCTCATTGAGATAATTAAATATCAAATATATGATTATATATGCTGTTTGCAGCATTAGTGCCTCATTGCATATTATTTGTTGTACTGCAGGTACTTTGATCGTGATGTTGAATGCATCTTTAATTTCTTCAGAAAGATGCTTGTTGCTATTCTGCTGCTACTTATTTCTGAACTTGGTGGTTAGATGCTAAGATAGTTTTATGCTTGATTGATCTTTCCTTTTTGATGATTACAATTGTGCTATCAGGGGTGTGAACCTGATTTGAACAATGACGCAAACTGTGATGTACATGATCAGTTTTAAGTGTTTTAGGTGAAGTCATTAATAAACTATCTTAAGAGCTGCCTTAGAAATGAATTACGTAATGGGAACCGGAAATCTTCTTTAAGTATTGTATGGTATTGATAGTGTTTGATATGTGTTCGATAGAACATGACTCTTTTGTAAACCGTCACATCTATTCTTGTAGATGATTTTTATTTGATCCATGTCTTTTTTCTTCGGCAATGTTTTCCACTGTTGCCGGTAGAATCAAGTGCTTTTTTGATGCAGATGCTTCTTTTTAATTGATTTGAATGGCTAATGTTCCCTAGGGTTTTTAATATGGGAACTATAGCATCGACCTATTTTGACTTGCTTTGGTAGTATTTATTTTTATCCTAAATAAGCATGTTTTTTCTGCTGAATTTTTGCACCCTATATGTCTAGATTAAAATCCAGTTGACTGTAATTCGATCATGACAATTTCAAAAAGTTAAGTTGAGATGGTTGATCTGTGTTTATAAGGCTTCGTTGGTCAGAGGTTGAAATAGTTACAACTTTGCACTTGTATTTTTTACTTTGTTAGTATACGAGTATGTATTAAGCTGAGAAATCATATTTACCTGACATTTCCACAAGTTATTGTGAGCTTTCATCTTCACGGGGAAAATTGCCCCCTAACATTTCTCTATTCTTTGGGTGTATGGAACTTGGTAAAATAGTTAACGCGTACTTTGACTTTGTTTATTCATGCTTAATGCTTATCATAACATTTTTGTCTTTTCACTCTTTCATAGCATTTTGGATATTGTTTCTTGTATTTGAACTTAGCTTGTAACAAACTTATTTGCCCTGAGATATTCTTTCTATTTTCTCCTTTATATCCAATTTTTTAGACCTTATCGAATTGGGAAAAATCAAAAGCACAAAATTTGTTAAAGTTTGGTCACTAAGCATACAAGTTGTATGAAAAGAATTGGATGAGTTTAATACCACATTTATGACAGATTTAAAAGTTTTGCAGAAGATATATAACAATTATGAATTATAAGCTTTCCGTGCAACGTACAACGCACGGAGAGCACTTCTAGTTATTTTAAATAAAAGAATACTCATGATTAATGAAAAACAAAAGAAGAAACTTAAACCTAAACAAAGTTGAATAGGTCATTCTCTCGTAATGTGATAAACAAAACTTCAAATTTTTGATAAAGAAATACCTATATTTAATATTCAATTATATCTCAAACATAATTATATTTTATGGCTAGAAGGATCTCCATATCAAACAAATCGAAATCCACATGAAAATTAAGCTTCAAATTTTCGTTAAAGAAAACTTAAATTTAATATCCAATAAAATCTTAAATATGATTATATTTAATTGAAGGAGTTCTAGGCTGAACAAATAAAAAATCCTAGAAAATATGATAAAAATATTAAAAACCACAACATAATTATATCAACAGTTACGAAAACTTCCATTTTACAAGTCGTAAAAATAAAATGCAAATAAGAAATTGTACTTGTTTATTGGATTGAATGTCAGGTGGTGATTGATGACCATGATTGCTCATTTGCTCCTGAATTCTAACTGTCTTCTCTATTACGGCGTTCTTCCCAACATTCCAATTCTCTCTCTCTAGCGTTTTCCAGCTATCTCTCTCTAGCAGTAGCTTTTCCGCTGTTTATTTAAGTGTTAGAAAAATACTTATGTGAAAATCAAAATAAAACTTGTATGCTTACCTAAAAAATCATAAGTTAGGACGCTAAGATGGCGAAGTCACCATCATCATCCTCGTGCTGCGAGAAACTAGTGAGGTTAAAGAAAGTGCCATGGACTCCCGAGGAAGACCAGAAGCTCATGGCTTATATTCATTAACATGGCCATGGAAACTGGTCTTCCTTACCTGCAAAATCTGGTATATTCAATTCCCTGCTCCATATTACTCCACTATCGATCTATGGTAGGGATGCTTGTTAAACTATTAAAAACTAACTCACGTTTGACACACAATTTCTCTCACATGGATTCACTTTCCAAAAACTAATTCAAACAGCCCATTAATCTTAATTCCTTCTCGGCGAGGAATTCTGGGTAGAGAAGGCTCGGCCAATTAGTCAATTAGTTAAAGAAGTTGCACCAATAATTAACCTAATTAAACAAATCACGTATATGTTTTAGATATATATATATATATATGATGAGGAGGTTTTAATTTGCAGGGCTTCGGAGAAGTGGGAAGAGCTGTAGGCTGAGATGGACTTAAAAGGCATCCACATGCCACGATATATATATATATATATATTACCAACATGGATCATATCACTCTCCTTTCGTGGATATTAATGTTGTTATCCCTAGTTATACAGTTTGTTGGTATACACTACGTGTTGCTACAATAATAATCCTCGTACAGATGGTCGGTGATAGCGCAACACTTTTCAAAAAGAACAGACAATGAGAGCAAGAATTAATGGAACACTTGCCTCGAGAAGAGGCTCATCATAATAGGTATCAACCCCACCACACCAGCAAGCCCTTCAGGGACGCACCCATCAGCCTCAGTGGGAGACTGCTCGGCTCCAAGCCGAAGCCAGGCAATATTCCGATAACCTGCCGCTTCAGAACCAACTCGGCTCCTGCTTCACAAGGTTACACCTCGGCCATCGCCACCACCGTGCCTGGACGTCCTCAGGGCATGGCTCTCTCATTTTTACAGAGCAATGTGAAGCTCTCTCATTTGCAATGTGAAGCTGTAGAGCTAAAGGATTATGAACACCGTGGAAGATAAAGCTCTCTTTACAGAGCAACAGACGGTCATCTGAGTAGCTGGGTTGACGACACAGGGCCGCGACAAGATCCGACCCAGATCTGTGCGCGACCCAGCGTTTTCCGTCAACAGAGTTACAGAGGAGAGTGCGTAAAGGTTTTTTTTTTTTTTCCAAAAAAGATATAGAAACCAGCAAGCAAAATCCGACGAGATGAGCTTTACCTGTGAGTAGCTGCAAAATCTGACGATGAGCTGAGGTGTTGTGTTGATCAGTTGAGCAAGCACATCGGTACGCACTGGAGATTTCACGCCAGGTGGAAACGAGAACCAGCTGAAATGAGAGCGTCGAGATGAGATCAGCTGCTTGTCTGCTCAAATCTAGGCTGTCGCCGAGGAGAACGACGGCGGAGAACACTGGAGTGGTGAGGATAAGAAGAGCACGGTTGAGAGAGTAGAGGAAATGGGTGAGTGGAGAAGACGTGTGGAAAGCTTAGAAGACGCGTTTTCTTGTAGAAAATCAGGTAAATAAAACTCTTTACTATTTATAATGCATCCGTTTGAGAAAGAAGTAAAATCGAGATAAATATGTGAAGATGATTATTTCATTTTATAAAAAATACTGTTGAACTGTATTTGAACTCTCCATTGACAAACACAAAGATTAATAATATCTACGGAGGAAGGATATTTGGCTGTTATAATAGGCCACAATGCATTTTGCTCCACGAAGTGCCAAAACATGCACTAAATTTTCCAACATGCTTTTACCTGAGCTTTTTGGGCTTCAAACGCTCACCCAAAAGGAATATTTTTTTCTGTTATACTTCCATAGTTAATCTATTCTCTGCACCCCGGCCATTTTGATCCCAGTCTCGTATTGGCATAAAATTTTATTTTATCTTCAATAAAAACAAATTAAAAACAAGATAGGCAAATGCAAGTAATCAAGTTTTTTAACCAATCATATGTATATTTCTATTGGAAAGATTATTGTTCAAAATATGGTTGGATACTAAAAGTGAGCATCTCTCCCAATTTAAATTTTACTTTAGCTTATCATTGTGAGGGATTGGCTCCTCCACTTCAAATCCAACTGCCATTGGTAACTGATATTCCTACTTGGTGTTTTAGTGATGTTCTTGTTTTTTTATAAAGCATAAGTATCCTATTATTAGAGGCAGTTTTATTTGAGCACTATTGAGTAATAAATATGAACACATTAAAGATTTGAATTGAACATTGTTTTGTCATATTGTGGGGAGCCAACCCTTTTTATGAGATCTAACCGTGTCATGGTGTTTTCTTAATTCTTAAGAACTCGTTATAATGTTATAGATCTTAGATCTAGCATGCCCACGAATTTGCGCCATCAAAATTTTTTGGTACGTTATTTTGGTCCTGTCTGCAATCTTTGCATTTATCAATTCAAATCCAAGATATATTTTCCTTCTTTTCTGGAAAATTGTTTAACAAAATAGATAATTAATATTTATCACGCAACAAAATTGAATTAAATTAACAAATAGTTAAACATCATCATGAGTGTCAACTAACTTGATGCCCCAGCTCATATCTTCACAATGTCTAACATGAGGAACAAGATTTCCAGGATCAGCTCCTGTGTTTGCCTTACAATCATAGTTTGGCGGGGCATGTAAACAGGGCTCCATTGAAATGACCCGACCACAAGGTGGATCCGGCACAGTCCGATTCTCAGGCTTGAAGAGAATCCATGGCTTCAAACCCCCTAGGCCTTGTGCCACATACCCAAATGTTGACCATGCACTTGTCACTAACACATCTGTTAGACTCAGAAGGTACATTTCTGCCCATGCCTTCCTATCATGTGATTGCTTCTCTGTCTGCTGAAATTCTTCATGGCTTGGCTGATAAACCCCAATCAGATCTCCACTCACACTGGGGTGTTCCCAGTACATGTTCCTCAG
>JANTPZ010042249.1:0-11044 GCA_025593235.1 Vachellia pachyceras | reverse complement strand
TTATCCTTAAAGGAAATTGTCTGACACGGAGGGTCCTTGGAGGAAGCCTCACCAAGCTCAGGAATAGGGTCATCGGAGCCCCCACTCTTCTGGTAGTGATCGTCGTTGGTTATTTGCTGGTCGTGTTCCACCATATTAATATCCGGCTCATCATGCTTATCACGAATCTTCACTTTCTTTGTAGATCTATTCTCATCAACACCAAGCATACGCGCCTCCTTAGCTGCAAGCTCTACGTTGAGTTCAGCTTCCATTTCGTATTATCTCTGCTTCCAAGGGACTAGTCCTTTTGCTATACGAAACTCACGTCGGTCGTCCCTGTGACATTCGAATTTTTACTAGAACTTGTGTTGATATTTTTACTGCCTGAGCATTCGAATTTTCATTGGGATGTATGTTAATAGACCCGTTTGTGACTTTGGTAGAGAATTACTTTTAGGTAAATTGAGGTAAATATATGAAAGAGATTACTTCAAATACTGTTAAATTTGCGTTTGAGAAGTGAAGAAGTGTTGTCAAACAAACCCCGGGATGACAAGAACGCCGAATAAATCAAGTTTGAAAGTCAAAAAACTTAGCTTGAGATGCGCTTTCCTCTCTGATTCTCAGCAATATGTGCATGCATGCATGTATGTATTGGAGAGCACCAAACAAACTGTGCGTTGCAGGAGCATATATGGTCAAAACTCAGGACTGGGTCTTAATGGAATTCCGCCTGTCCCTGTTAAGTTGACTGTGTTCCACAAGTCTCACCCTTTTCTTTTGCCAGGTTCCAAAAGTCTCACCGGATTGGGCAGCCAGTCACCACATATTTGTGCTGACGTGGCTCATGTTCCACTGACAAACCTTGAACCCAAACATGTCCTGATGCCTAAAAAAGGAGGTGGGCAGTTATTAATAGATTATAAGAAAAGGAGGAGGCGGAGGGAGAAAAGGAGGAGGCGTTTACTGTAAATATAACTGATATAGGAGGAGGCTAGAAGAAGAGAGAAGGCAGTGTTCCCTTTCTGCGAAAGCGTGTTGCATTGATTGAAGTGCCAATAATGGGAGTGGTCAAGGCACGTTTGCGGGGAAGAAACAAGGTTCATTAATCTTTAATGTTTATATACACCAGGAACTGCACAGAGAGGAGGACGTGGCCGATAAATTGTGATTGGGCGGCCAACCATGGGAGGACATGTATGTAGAGACACGAGTGTTGTGGAAGGTTTCTGGAAGGAAGGAAGGAAGCATGTGCAGTACAAATATCTGTCGTTTATATATCCGCTTATTGAAAAGCAATAAAATAATGTCTAACTCAGTGGGTTTTATTGGTTAGTTCATGGAATTGGCCGGCGGGATCCACTTTGACTGGGTAAAGCTTCCCATTTTTCCAACTTTCAGATACCGGAGGCCTCTTTTCTTCACAGTCAGATGTCTGTGGAAACTGGGAACAGATCTGTTGCACTTTAACACGGCTGCATGCGAAGAGAACAAAGGGAATTAATACGTCTTATCGACACGTGTCCCTCCACATGTACACAAAAAAGCTGTTTTGTGTGTTTGGGGACACAAAACAAGGGGCGGAATAAGAGAGGGTTGGTAAAATTAAAAGTTGGCGGTGCGTTTGCTGATCAATTCGGTGTCGCATAACAGAACACAGATCACAGCATGCAAGGATGCGTAGTGATGGAGAGAGAGTGCACCTGTTTAAGAACACGCTTGAACTTATAGATGTATTTTGAACCCAAAAGCCTGCTACCTCGCAGATTCTAACTTTTATTAATATTATTTTAAAATACATTTTGAGTAAAAAAATTTAGTTTGAACAGAATAAATGTATTCTGAATATAACGGTTATCCAATTATAAATACACTATGTCAAAACATTTTTCTAAGGACAAGCAAGAGTCGTATACGACGGTTGCTTCACGTCACTCTTCCCGAATATACGATGGAAAAAGGATGTAGTTGTTTCTATAATCAAGTGAGGGTAAAATGGAGAGTTCATAAAAAAAATCTTTGAACCTAACACGACACGCTCAACAGTTCTACTTTTTTACCCGGGGGTATTCCCCTTTTGAAACCCAGGAACGTCAATGATTGATTAAGCCGGGTGTGTTTGATATGAGAGAACGGACACAGATTGTGAGGTAAATATTTACGAAGAATTTTATTTCAGTAAGTGCAGGAATGATTTTTAGTTGCCCAAACGGACTAATCAAACAGAGCCTAAGAGCCTAAGTCGTCACTCACGGAGATAAATGTTTTCACGGTTCTTTCCAATTCAATGATAACCTCACTGTACAGGACACTGAACAGTGATGTTGTTGTAAAGGCAGAAAATGCTTTTGAGAGGATCTCTTGTTTGGATCCGCTTTACAAGGATTAATGTAAGTAATTCAAATATATAATGTTTTTATTAGATACTTCTTTGATTCTAAATATAAGTAACTTTCAGCACGTTCCAAACATATTAAGAAGAAACTAAAATCTTATCAACTTTCCAACTTTATTACCATTAAATATCTACTATGCTACATGAGAGTAAACATATGGTAAATTATAAATGGAAACAAATAAAGTATCATCTGAAGCCCTCGAAATGGGACACAAGGGAACCAACAAAAGTATCCTCTGTAAAAGCCATCGGCAATAGGGGTTTGATTAGTTTAGTTACGAAGGTTTACAGGTCAGGAGTACCATGTGGAAAAAAAGTTTAATGCTTCAAACAGAACATGTTACCTGGAGAGCGGTTTATAATAAGAAAGAGTAAAGGGGAGTAGAGTGGTTTTGTCTTATAAATGTGTTTGAAGTTAATTGCATGCACGCACATTGTTTTTTGCGTCTGGGGTTTAATTAGGGAGATGTCGAGGTTTGTGGGTGGGATTCAAGGGATCCACCGTTTTTCCCGGATGGGCCCCACCCATCGAAAACCATCCCTACCTTTGTTCTGTCCCCCTGCCTCCAGTTACGTTCATTCACGGGGTACAAGAATGTGCGTACTAAACAACTCTAACTTTGTAATAAAGATATTGAGATGAACCTGAATTTAATTAAATTAAGCTTTAAGTCTACTATTATACATCTTTAAATGAGAATTAATGTAGGCTTTAAGCCTATTATATTTATTGTATGTAAGATTTTAATATAAAAATTAGAATTAAACAATAAAAAAAAGTTTTTTTGCATCCTATAAAAATTATATTCATTTTATATGAGATATGCCAGCTTGATGGTTTATAGGCCGGGCTTCAAAGAGTAGGATTTGCCTATTTATACAATTAGACCTTTAAATAGGCTTTAGCATATTTTTTAATAAACAATTCAGGTTAAGCTATACTCTAAATAGATCATATTGTAAGCCACTTAATAAGAGTGTGGTCTATTCTCGCCAACATGTGTCGCCCATGAAACACAATTTGACTATAGGTGTTCTTCCTTGTGCTCTGCCTTTTCAGCTATTTTTCCTCTATTTTTACGCGTGTCATCTTGGATTTGACTTGGACTGTTTAAAAATCAATATACTCCTCTGCACCACTTGAATGTAACAAAAGACAAGCGAATCTACGTTTACATGTCACGATCAGTTTGATTCCTGTGGAGAATTTTGGTTTTGTTTATTTTTATTCACCTCTACACTATCTTGCAATTGAAAGTATATAATTGGAATCAACGAGTGTCTGCCCAAAAATAAATCATTTGAAAAATCAACAGAACTCGGAGTGAGTGTAACTGTTAACATGTTTCAAAAGCCCACCTCAGATTCCCAATCCTATCTGAATTTGACTGCAGGATTAGATTTGAACGCCGCTGAACAATAGAAACTCTGCTTATGGTTGATTAGTATTACGTAGTGATCTGCTTAAAGGTGCTTTTAAAGACATTGCGTGTAATGAAAAGAGTATAAAAACATGACACAAGTATGTCTATCGTAGGATTGCGGGCCCCAATAGTAATGGATGTTCGGTCATAGAACGCCGCTTTGAATTTGGAAAGCAACCAACCACTCTTGTTGCTGCATGGAAACATAACTCCCTTCCCTCATTTTCCCTCTTCCATAAATGCCCCTCCATTTCCCCGAAATTCCACATTCCCCCCATCTTCCCCCTCCCTTTAAATCCCCCAATGTCCCTCTTCCTTTCTCCGAGCTCTCGATTTCACACCCCGCCCCCCTCCCCACCATGTGCCAGTCATCATCGGTCTCCTCTGCTTTCAGCGAAACCCAGAAGGAGCAGCAACATGTGCCCACTCCTAAATTACAAGATCCCGACACATTCGCGCTTTTGATCCCCGATTCTCCAACATTCGAATGCCAGAATCTAAAGAAGCCTCGTGATTCCTTTCTGTCTCTGATTCTCGGAGAAGCCCGTTGCATAGCTCAAATCTCCTTTCCTATGGTCTTCACTGGTCTTCTGCTTTATTCACGCCCTTTGATCTCCATGCTCTTCCTCGGTCGTCTTGGTGACCTTGCTCTGGCCGGCGGTTCTCTAGCCATTGGCTTCGCCAACATCACTGGTTACTCTGTTCTCTCCGGCCTCGCCATGGGCATGGAACCCATCTGTGGTCAGGCTTTTGGAGCCAAGAGATTCAAACTTCTCGGCCTCGCCATGCAGAGGACTGTGATTCTCCTCCTTTCTACTTCTCTTGCCATAGCATTTCTATGGTGCAACATGAAAAAAATATTGATGCTTTGTGGTCAGGAAGAAGTCATCGCCGTCCAAGCTCAATCTTATGTACTTTACTCTCTTCCCGATCTGGTGGCGCAGTCCCTGCTTCATCCTCTTCGAATCTATTTGAGAAGTCAATCCGTGACGCTTCCTCTCACGTTCTGTGCGGCTCTCTCTATCATCCTCCACATTCCCATCAACTACCTTCTCGTCTCTGTTCTTCAACTTGGAATCCGAGGAATCGCTTTGGCCTCTGTTTGGACAAATTTCAACCTCGTTGGATCTTTGATCATCTACGTACTAGTTTCGGGCATACATCGGAAAACCTGGCCTGGAATTTCCTCGGCATGCTTCAAAGGTTGGAGATCACTCTTGGATTTGTCAATTCCGAGTTGCATTTCGGTCTGCCTCGAGTGGTGGTGGTACGAAATCATGATTTTACTCTGCGGCTTGTTAGTTAACCCTCAAGCGACCGTTGCTTCTATGGGAGTTCTGATTCAGACGACGGCGTTGATATACGTGTTCCCGTCTTCCTTAAGCTTCGGTGTATCCACCAGGGTCGGTAATGAGCTGGGAGCTAACCACCCCGGAAGAGCCAAAATTGCAGCAATAGTTGGACTCTGTTTCAGCTTCGTCCTGGGATTTTCAGCATTGTTCTTTGCCATATCGGTGAGAAAGGTATGGGCTTCCATGTTTACACAGGACGCACAGATTATTGCCTTGACAACGGCAGTGTTGCCCATCATCGGACTTTGCGAGCTCGGAAACTGTCCACAGACAACCGTGTGTGGCGTTCTGAGAGGAACGGCGAGACCAAAACTGGGAGCGAACATCAACTTGGGTTGCTTTTATCTCGTCGGAATGTCAGTTGCTTTGTGGCTCAGTTTCTTCGCAGGCTTTGACTTCAAAGGCCTGTGGCTGGGTCTCATGGCCGCTCAAGCTTCATGTATGGTCACCATGCTATTCGTGTTGGCTCGGACCAA
Organism: Vachellia pachyceras; assembly: GCA_025593235.1. Lineage (NCBI taxonomy): Eukaryota > Viridiplantae > Streptophyta > Magnoliopsida > Fabales > Fabaceae > Vachellia > Vachellia pachyceras. The sequence goes on along the minus strand of JANTPZ010042249.1, from coordinate 5,412 downwards.
TTGGGAAGGTCAAGCCCAGAGAGCTCAGGAGCTCACATCGTCTGATTCCAGCGAAGATGAAGAAGAGGAGGAAGTTGAAACAGAGAGTGAAATGAGTCCTGACGCTACGGCAGATGATCGTGCTTTGGTGGTTTGAGTTAATGATTTCCCGCCGTGGCCCGGTTTTGATTATGAAGGGGAATGGATTCTTTAATTCATTTAACAGGAATTAGATGCTAAAAAACAGATTGATTCTTTCTGTAATGGAAGTTAACTGTAAATAGGAAAAAACAGGGGCAACACTCGGGAACATTGGAGCAAGGACGCCCAGGGTACAATACCATATTCCATTCTTGGTTAATTAATGAACGATATATCCAGTTTACCACCATTTATGATGTGTGTGTGGATGTTAATAAAGCTGCAGAGAGTAAGGGTGGGTACCCTGTTCAATCAGGAAGGAAGGAGTGAAAGGAGCATGGAGAGATGATTGATGGACAAAGGTTATTGTGTCGGTTAGTTGGAAACGAAAACCGACTTGTCTCAGTAGTTTGGGGACGATGAATCTGCCACCTCAGACTTGAACTTCAGGTCATACATACGTAAATAAATTCGACGAACCTAACCTTACTGGAAGGCTGTGAGAGTGAAATTAGAATGTTCCTTCCTAGACATTTCTTCTTGTTCAAAGCCGCCACACATATGCACAGTAATACGCCATCCCAGGGGATAAATATGATTGACTTTTAAATATAGGAAAAATTATACATAGCGAGGAAGCTCGTGGAGTCGATCCTATTAAGCCCACGTGAAAATTTAAATATCTTCTATCCACAGGAGTGAGTTAATATTTTATAAACTTAAAATCTCCACTACTGCCATAAGGGGAAGGTTCTATCAACCCCTAATTTAATTAAGTGAATTAAAATTATAAATAAATATATTTATATTCATCTTATAACTTATGGTGGATTATTTAAATGATATAAATGGAATTTCACTATTTAATTTCTATATTTAAATATATTTTAGATACTTATTTGATTCACATCAAATTCAACAATCCATTTTTTATCTGATAATTTTCTAATTAATTAAACAATTAATTAATAAATAAATAATATAAAGAATAATTTGATATTCAGCTGCTCATAACTAAGTCAACAATCCATATTTTTCTCATTTGATCAATTAATTAATCACTTAATTAATTTATCTATTAATTATGAATTATTTAAACTTCTAAATTAACTGATTTGGTTCATTGAGGGCAAATCCGACTAACAAAATACACTATTTAAAAATATTTATTTATGTACATAATTAGATTTTATATTAGTTTACGTGCACAAATTGGTTTTAAAATGGATCAATATAAATGTTTATATTCCTTAATTTCTTTAGAAAAACTAAACATTATCTAATTCTTGTATAAGAAAAGGGTGTATCTATCATCTAATCATCTCGCCCTTTTTGGTTTCTTTGCTTCAACAATTGAATAGTCACATGTTGCAATTAACCAACCTGAGTAACATCTTTATTTTTGTTTTTTTGGGTGAATGTGCAAGTTTAGTGATAAAGTTATTAACCAGGAGCACATAGTATAGTTAACTTTTTAAAAATGAAAATTTAATAATAAATAAATAATTGCGTAAATTTAACAATATCGTTAACTTTCTCTTTACTCTGTTAACCACCTAATATATTTTAAGGTATATGACTTCACTTCATAACCATTTAAGTAATCAAAACTATTCATTTATTGTGAATAATTTTTCCTTTTTGATGCTAATCAAACCTACCCCTTTTTATTTAATTTTTTAGAATATAAGAAAGAAAAAGGTTAGGATGAAAGAAGTAAAAAAGAAAAAAGTTAAGGAAAAAGAAATATTTTTGATTATCTAAAATCATTCAAAGCAACTTTCATGAATGAAGTTAAGTAAGAAGGAATATTTTTATTTACTTAAATGAACACCAAATGAAACCTCAGATTCTAAAAATAGTAAAATATAATAACTGGTTAATAGAGTTATGGATGATTACCAACGTTAATAAATTTATACTTTTATTAATTGATTATTACTTTTACACAATTAAAAAGTTAATTGCACTGGATGTTCCGATCATAATTAATAACTTAATTGCTAAGCTTGTATCATTATCCTTTGTTTTTAGTTATAAACGACAGTTTAATTTAATTTCTGGATTGATGACTTCCTTATATTCCAAAAAATTATATTGGGAGCTCATGTCTTTATTTCATGAAATTTGAGATGATTTAAATTTTTTTTTTTGGCTTATGGTCAGTGTAGCTTTCTGTGATAAAGGAAAATTATCATTAAATCATACTTTTAATTAATAGCTAATCTTGTTACACAGGACTACAAAATTATGAAAATCGTTTATGGCACGTCCTGTTGGAAGGATGTGTATTAAGTTAATTTTTAAATGGTTCCACCTTTGGAATTGGTTAGGATGGTCATCAAAATTGATGAGGTCACCCAACCGATTAAATTTAAGCCGTCTAGATTTGATTTAGTGGGTTAATATCTAATTTTTTATTTTTATGGAAAACTATTTTAATAGGTATAAAAACTAAGAAAAAAATAAACCCTTAACTATCATGTTTTCAAAGAATGATTTTTTTATAAAAATTGTTAGTTTAAAAAAATAAAATCTGAATCATCTATATTTGATTTTGAATGGCTCAAATCTATTGATTTGTGGGAGCTTATCAATTTGATGACTACCCTAACCAAATCCATTCGGTTTGGTGTTCATGCTACAAAATGGCATTTAAATATAGAGAGAAGGAAAACTGATATCCTTACATATGAATTAAATCAATAACATTAGGGCATAAAAACAATTTTCAGCTACAAATCCTGAAAGAATAATTGCAAATTATAAATGAAGAAATATTGGTTGGAAATATTTTTTTAAAAAAATTACATGTCATTATACTAGTCTTTTGACACTTGACCATGATACCTACTAAAACAAATAAGTGTATATCAAGAAGGATTAAATTCAGTAAAAAGGTTTAATCGCTCACAATATGTTAAAATAGTATATTTTGAGATTTGACTATCATTGCATTGCACTAGTCTTTTTGGGACTTCAATGATATTCATGTTAAAATAATGCGGCTAACAAGTATATAGAGTCTAATAGATAGGTTTAGACCCTCTTAACAAACCCCTTTTCCATTTCTTGATTGATGATGTGATCAGTAACCAACCCCTTTTTCAATGATATGATTAAAATAACTTAGCCTCCCATGACCCCTACGTAACATCTCTTTAATTAATTCCCCTATTCACACGCACGTGACCCTTTCAAGGCTGTTACTTGTGCGGAAACTCCTTTGACTTCCTCCATCACCCTCTTCCTAGCTTCATGCGTAAAATCCCATTCCTCCCCAACACACTTCACACGTACACATTTGTTTTGTTAGCATGCATGTCGGCACATGTCGGTTGTTTGGATAGCCCGTTGGAAGAACGGACACAAATTCTGAGATAGATATATGAGAGGAATTTTATCTCGATAAACACATGAAGGGATTTTGGTTGTCCAAACAGGCTAACCAAACAAGCCTGTCATCTTACATTCAAGATGAAGGTTTTAAAACATACCTGTGAAGAGTGTTTTGATTGCTCTCAGTATCCAAGCGAATCGGATCATAGTAAAGAACACGGTTATACCACACAACAATAACAGAGTAGAGAATAGTCTCTGCGAGAAGGGTAATCTTTCTACTAAATATGAAAAGCTTGCCTTTTCCATCAGTTCATTCTCTATTTATAGAGAAGACACACGAGGCAGTTTTTTTCAACTCAGAAGTCTTGTTCCCCTAAATTAGGAATAATTGTTCCCTCCAAATGATTCAAATTTTGATCTTTTTTGGGGAATATTCCCCTCACAACGCCATATTCTTATCTATTACATTTTTTTCCAGGTTAGTGGATTAGGCCTAATCCATTAAGATAGACTAGCTCATTTTCTAATACAAGATATTCCTGTTTAAAGCAGAGATCTTGGCCAGCCGGCTTTCTTCCTTCACAAATCATTCCTTCCTTTTTATATTTCTTAATCAAGTTAGGTGTGTATATCTGTTACAAAGGCATCTCAACTACCATATTTATTATTCTAACTGATTTTTTGACTTGTAAGTTGATGATATATAATCTAGTTATACATGTAAATATTTCATAATTTAATTGGCTCTTTTGATCTATTAGAAAATCCAATTGGCTCTTTGGTCAAGGATTGTACGTATAATGTATATGAGCTGAAGGTTCACAGACAGCTTCGAATCTAAATCCAGTGACCTCCGATCCCTCTGATGTGTGTGTGTAACAAACACAATAATTGGGTGGCGACATGACATTGTTATATTATTGTTGCTACTCACGACGTCGTAGTTTAATTAATCTCGTACGATGTATGGAGATTGGCCCCTGGCCTGGGCGTTTTGGCTGGTTGCCTATTATAGAAACCAATCAAACGACAACCCAATACATGTTCCAAAGGGCGATTTACTCAGATTTTGTGGATATATATGTACCGTCACTAATATCTCCAGTATTCCTACTCCTTTCATCTGGATTTTTATTTAATCCCACTGACAATCGTTCCTGTAGTTTATATATGAATTATAGGATGGATTCAAAGCACCAGGTTTATTATTTAGGTTTTTTGTAATATGATCACATGTGTTCAAATCCTCACCTCGTGTTCCCTTCCCATTATGAAAATTATAATATCGGCTTAAGTTGCGCTCCTCCTAAAGACTACTACCCAGTACACCCACTATTAAATACAAAGTTAATTCTAAATAATTGATCACACGTATAAATAGAAACGATATTAAATTATCATAAAATTCAAGTGCTTTTTAATATTGCGCACGTTTACGACATTAAACACCGAATCATATAAAATTTCACCTTCTCATTACCCATAATAATCGGCAAAAAAAATTACCCATAATAAATATGAGCATATTTTAAAAATATTTAATATTTCTTAAAGGCATCGTGTATATATATGCCTTATAACATAGAATAAAAGCACTTTTTAAAAGACGCTATTTAATAAGGATTGGGTACCCTTATTTGTGCAGCCATTTCCAATATTTTTCCTTATAGAATATTCCTTAATTTTATCTAAAAATTAAATAAGTTTTATACCTTACACATATTAAATGCATATCTATATCTTCTTACATCAGCATTATTGAATATGGACAAAGGAAAATGTTGTGATGAATAATTAATATGGAGCATTTTAGCAAGATCACAAAATCCCTCCTCTAGATGGCTTAAAGAAAGACTATAATGGGGGAATATGATTGTAGGCCATAGAAGATATGAGATTCGCTTAAATATTAAGCAAGTCTGTCTACCCACTAAATGCTTATGGTGCCTG
>JANTPZ010042243.1:0-12761 GCA_025593235.1 Vachellia pachyceras | reverse complement strand
GCAACCTTTGCTATTTCTGTGCTCAAACTTCAGCGCAACCTGCCAAAAAAATAAAAACCATAAAGAAGGATGAACACATTATTGATATTTAACTAAAACTCTTGAAAGGGAGATAAAAATTCTTCCTCATACCTCAATTGCATCAGGACCTGTCCAATTAGATCCACCACTTACCCTTCTGCCAACATAGACTTGGCCAAAACCACCCTTACCCAACTTTGTATCTATCTTGTATAAAGGAGAACCACAAACCTGTACCTAAATCAGAGAGCAAGAAAACATCGATGGCAATTTACGTCACTTGGATGCTATGAATAATAAGCACCAAAATATTTCCAAAGCAATCCAGCTAATATCATTCAACTTGAGGATTGAAACTGTGAACTAACTAGAACTGGTTACATGTGAACTAAGTAACAAAATCTATTACAAGATCAAATTTAGTGTAGGACCAACGTACCATCGAAGAGTCCATCAATTAAAATAAATTCAACCTTCAATTTCTTAGGAATCAATATTCAAATTCTGATCAGCAAACATGACACCACACGACAAAGTAACACAGATAATTCATGCAACAATGTCATGTATCATCAAACATGTACAGCCATGCACCATTTTTCATAAGTATCAATGCTTGACAAGTACCGACCACCCAAATTAATGCAGAATAATAACCTGGTTCTGTGCTGTGTTTATGATAATGCATATATAAATATATATATTCCACATACAGGTTAGAGAGGGTGAACATAACATGCAATAGTGGGAGAGCAAAAATCTTGGGAACAGTGGTGTGTATTGGACGAGCATTGATGTTGAAACTGTATAAAGGGAAGCCATTGTTCAATTTTGGTTCTGATCACAATGATTCTTCTTATGCATCATCATCATCATCATCAGAACCAATAGCAAAAAGTTCTTCCACCAAAAAGTTGGGTGCTTCACATGTGAATTCTAGGAGATGGACCCTTGGTGTAATAGCTTTGATCTTGGGAACACTATTTTGGTCTTCATGGTTTCTCAAACTTTGAAAATTAGTTATTTAGTTCTTATACTTACTGTGTGGGAATATATTGCATTTGAAAGGAATTTAAAGGGGAAAAGATTAGAACAGCAAGAAGAGCATCCCACACCTAAAGAAGTTCCTCATTTTTAAGTGTCAATTAATTTTGATTTCATTTTCTTTCAAATTATATTATTAAAAAAAATCCCAATTGTCTTCGGTCATAGAAATAGCAAGTGATGACAACACATTAATTTATAAGTAATTATGCAACACTATAAGTAGTTACGCAACACATTAAATGAAAAGTTGACATGACTACCTTATAAACGCCTCCGCACCGAAACCTGCATGAAAATTCAAGTAAAATCAGATGACCTAAAAATAGGGGAATTTTTTCCACTATTAAATATATCTTGGACAGAAAAATGGAGAACAAATTTAGACAGGGTAGAATATCATGATAAAATAGCTTATGTGTACCTTTTTCCAAGGCTATTGTTTAATGCTTTTAAAAGCCAAGGTTTAGACCTTTCACATTCTAACACCCAACACTTTCGGAACCTACAGAAGAGGAAAATACCATGCACCATAGAAACAGGAAGAATAAATTTCATATCAACTGATACAAGAACAGAAAGGGAGAAAATGCGCATACTTTTCAAAAAGCAGGTCCGTTTGATCCCATGTGTCTAACTTCCAAATATCATTATTAGTGATGGGTTTTCTATAGCCTTGTTGCATGAGTGAAGTATTGGAATATTAATGTAATCACTCTCACATGTTGATTAGTTTGTTATATTAGCTGTGAGATTACTCGTGAGTCTGTTATGATGAGAGAGTCAGTTAGTTAGCATGTCAATCTGTTATGAGTCTATTTGTTATGACAGTACACGTGAGTATGAGCTAGAAACAGTATAAGAAGTCAAGTATATGGCATCGCTGATTGATCATGCAATAATACAGAAGAACTTTCACTCATATAGATCTCTCCCTTCTAGCATGGTATCAGAGCTACACTGACTCAACCATCACTAGCACCGAGAAGACCATCGTCATACACAATAATGTCTACCTCCACTGCTTCCAATGGACCGGTCGGCACCTCCTCTGCTTCTCTGACATCCACAGTTGCTGCCACTCGTGGATTCTCCAACAAGAAGATTACTATTAAGCTCGATGACACGAATTTCTTGCTGTGGAAACAGCAAGTATACTTCATGGTTAAACAGCATCGGTTGCATCGTTTCCTTAATGGTACAGCTATCAGACCGGCTGAGAGCATCCGTGATGAACATGATCGGCAAGTTCCCAATCCAGAACTAGAGGAGTATGAAGCACTAGATTCAGCACTAGCATCATGGTTGCTTGCATCTGTTGCACCAAACATCCTACCAGAACTTGTTGGCTTGGAGACAGCCTCTCAAATCTGGTCCAAGTTGATTAGCCTTTATTCCAGCAAGTCAAATGCAAAAATCCTTTCCTACCGCAACCAGCTGACGAACCAACGTAAAGGTGACCTGACCATGCATGAATATCTCGCTAACCTAAAGAACATATGTGATCACCTAGCTATGTTAGGTGAAAGAGTGGATGAAGCTACTCAGATCTCACACATTCTGAATGGACTTACGGCGGAATATGAATCTGTAATAGCAGTCATTAATGTAGCAAGGCCACGGTATGATCTAGAAACTGTTTCAACCATACTCGTCAACTCAGAAACAAGACAAAGAGGTTTTCTGGCTAATGGCACAAACTATCAGGTCAATCACATCACATATGGTAACGAAGCACAGATTCCTGCAGTATGTATTGCCCAAGGACAAGGGAGTCGTCCTCCTCGTCCATTTTATCCCAGCAACATTGGTGCATTTGGTAGCTCTCGGGGTCGTGGACACTTCACTAGTATCCGTCCTCAATGTCAAATCTGTCACCGAATTGGTCATCTGGCGGATAGATACTACTACAGGTATGACACATCATCTTCATCCTTTCGAACTGACGCTCAGGCACATCTAACCACAAATAATCCTGGTGAGCAATTCCCACTGTATGACCAGAGTGTCTATTCTCACATGGTACATGTGCATCATTCGTCTATACCTACTTACACTCACCCTACCTCTCTGTCCACGGGTTATCTTGCATCTCCTGGCACTCAACTGCACAAACCTGTGAACTCTATTTCCCCTGCGAGCAACGATGGCATATCTATTGGAAGTGCTATCTCTGTGCTAAACACTACCACTCAGTTGACGAGCAACACACCCTCCCCTACGGATAGCACAGCACCTCTCCCTACTGCTCAGGCTTTTGTTGCTTCACCAATGACAGTGCTGGATGATGTCTGGTATCTAGACTCAGGAGCCATGGAGCATATTATGCACAATCTAGAACACATACTGCCTCACACTATTCAAAGTGGCTCAGGTACAGTTCAAGTTGGGACAGGTGAGCTTTCTCCGGTCACTCATACTGGTCATATTCAATTATCTTCACTAACTGCCACCTTTGTCATGAATAAAGTATTGTGTGTACCTTGTATGACCAAGAATCTTTTATCTATTGCCAAATTTACTAAGGAGAATGATGTGTCTGTTGAATTCTTTCCTGATTACTGTGTGGTTAAGAATCTGTACAATCAGCAGCCACTGATGTTTGGCACTGAATCCAACGGCATATACCCACTGACTGCTGAGGTCTCTGGCTCTCTAGCTGCTGTGTGCTCGGTCACAAGGTTCCCCCTCAACCTATGGCATCAACGGTTGGAACATCCCTCTATGGCGCTAGTTAAGACTGTACTTCAGACCAATTCTATCTCTTACTTCAGTTCTAACTCTCAACCTCTATGTTCTGCATGTCAATATGGAAAATCACATAAACTTCCTTTTTCTACTTCCACAACTGTGTATCACAGTCCACTTGAGCTTGTAATAATGGACTTATGGGGCCCTGCTCCCTTGTTATCCAATGGTTCAGCTTATTACCTTGCTATTACAGATGCTTATAGTAGATTCACCTGGATTCATGTCCTTCAAAAGAAATCCGATGCACTAGCCATATTTAAGGAATTCAAGCTTATGATTGAAAACAAACTGGGACTTAAGATTAAGCAGGTTCAATCTGATAATGGCATTGAGTTCCTATCCTTTAAATCATTTCTTGCATCCTGTGGGATTGAACATCGGTTCTCGTGTCCTTATATGTCCCAACAAAATGGCATTGTTGAGAGAAGGCATCGCCTCATTGTTGAGTCAGGTCTCACACTCCTTGCTCATGCATCTCTGTCACTATATTATTGGAATATTAATGTAATCACTCTCACATGTTGATTAGTTTGTTATATTAGCTATGAGATTACTCGTGAGTCTGTTATGATGAGAGAGTCAGTTAGTTAGCATGTCAGTCTATTATGAGTCTATTTGTTATGACAATACACGTGAGTATGAGCTAGGAACAGTATAAGAAGTCAAGTATATGGCATCGCTGATTGATCATGCAATAATACAGAAGAACTTTCACTCATACAGATCTCTCCCTTCTAGCATGTAGTCATCCAACCAAATGATAATCCTACAGACAGTGAAAAGAAGAAGAAGAAGAAGAAGAAGAAGGCACGTCAAATTATCATGACAAAAACTGTCAAGTTATGAAAAATGCTTCTGTTGCAAAAGATATTCATTACTTAGCTATTCATTTTTGGTTCTTTTTCATTTTTTTACTTAGCTACAAAAGATATTCATTACTTAGCTAAAAAATACAAGCTGAAATGCGTTGAGATTTTAAAGGGCTCCCAAGCAAAAACAGGCAATCATTACCAGGTAGTTTGTGTTTAAATATTTTTATAAAGTACCTAACACTGGTTACCAACTTTAATCAGGAGTTCATCTTTTATCACTGCAATGAAGACAATAAAGAAAAACACAAGTATAATGTATCATATATAATACTTCAGTTCAACAAAAGGAGGAGAGTTCAAAAAATACCAGGCAGAACATAATGCTAATAAATAGATACAAGGCAGATCTGCAACAGTAATGTCAAAGAATAAATATGATGTTGGTGCCACATTGTGATGCATTACTTGCTTCAACGATTATGTTGATTGTTCAAAATGAAATGAATTGCTTCAATGAATTGCAAATACACTTGTCGCAATCATACTGATTATGGAAATGGATTGAAACTTTTGTTAGAAAGGAAGATACATTATTGGAGGACAACACATTCTCTTGTGAAAGGTAACATAGAACCTAATCCTAATAAGCTCTGATCCTAACAGAACCTAAAGAGGACATAAATGCCAATTATTGCTTTGAAGTTTTCGGTTTCAATAGTTCATCACTTTAAAGAGGAGAAAAAAAGGTCGCTCAAACCTTGCAATTCTCATAAGTTGCTTGGACAATTTCTCTAATCAAAGGCTTTAAACTAAATTTGTCCAAGAATTTCAGGTATAAGTCATGGAAATTTGGCTCAATGCTTGCTCTGTCCAGATGTTAGCAGAAAATTATATAAGCAAACACATTACAAGTGATAATCCAAGCAGAATAATGTACCTATATAATGTACACAAATGATTATAGATAGCCAAAAGGGCATCCAATACACAATCAACAGAAACCTCCATATTCCAGCACAAACCATTCGCCCCAAGCAACCACAACTGAATTATAGACCTTTTCATCACCATATATTAGGCAAACCAGGGATAATACTGCTCTTTCAAAACTTCAGTAAATTCTTTCGCTTTGGCTTCAACATTAGCAGCAGAAATATTGTTAATTATGAATGATATTTTGTCCTGAACCTCTGATCCTGGAGCCTGATGACAGATTCAGAAACAATGAATGAACAAATAATCATAGACCTAAAGTAATTAAATGAAAACTAAAGAAGGCAGAAGTAAGAAAATCTCAAAACCTATGACAATCCTTATAGTTAGATAGTGGGACATTCAAGCGTCCAGATGAATAATATATTTCAATGCAAAACACAAAAGGAACATAATAAGGCATAGGGCAGAGCACCTCAATGGGAGTTTCTCTTTTCTCAGCCGCAGCAACAAGCATTTCAATCTTCAAAGCAGAACCAAACCCTACAAATAAGGAAACACCAGATAAACAATTAATTCCGAAGCATTTGAATGTTCAAAACAGAACCAAACCCTATGAACACAAAAAGTGCGACAACTTCATAACAAAAAGTGTTTCACCGTAATTCCTAACCAAAAGTGTGGACTTTGGCCTTAAGCATAAAACAGAACATCAGATCAACTTCATATTGTTTGTCAATGAACACAAAAACCTTATGCCATCCGTGAACCCACATAAAAAATCCAAAGCAAGCATTAACACACGAGAAAAGCATACCGACAGCGAGCAAAGATTTAAGAGTGGAATCAGTAAAGCAAGGTTTTAGTTAAGTCATTAACACACCAGAGCTCGACAACAGGACTGGAATTCACGACGGACCAAGAAGGAGCTGGAACTAGGCACGCTACACGAACAGGTACAGATGGAAGGAGTCAAGTTTGATCTTGCAAATAGGATGGACGAGCTGGAGCTGGTCACATGAAAAGATGACGGAGCTAGCTGCGGCTGTTCACGGGATGGAGCTGGATGACAGTGACGAGACCAGGATGACAATTGACGGGAGCTCGCGACGGACGAGCTGTGACGGGGCTGAGCGACGAACAGGGACGAATGGAGACAGGACGATGAAGATAGGGCTGGATTCGTGCGACGAAGTGACGAGCTTGGACCTAGGCAACAAAATGGATAGCGGCAGGAGCTGGTTTGAGGAGACTGAGAAAATGAACTTAGGGTTTGAGGGTTGGGGGAGGGGGATATAGATGAGGAATGAGTGTTTGAATTAGAGAATCAATGTGATCGAACTGATGGCCTACATTTATTTGAGCAAAATGGGAATGAGAAGGAAAAATAAGGGGTAAACTGGTAAAAAAAATTAAAAAGATTTTTTTAAAAATAATATTGTTAATATATATTTTTTATTTTTTAATTTATTTTTTAAAAGAATTAGAGAGGAACATCCATGTCGTCGCTAATTTTCCTCGCTAATTGAGTATTTTAGAGAGAAACATCGAAGTCGTCGCTAATTTCGCTCGCTAATTTGGTCATTAGAGAGGAATTTACTATTCCTCGCTAAATTCCTCACTAATTTGATTATTTAGAGATGAATTTTAAAGTCGTCGCTAATTTTCCTTGCTAAACTATAATTTTCTAGTAGTGATATTAGATGATGTTTCAAGGGGAAATATAACTTATTTTATCTCACTATGCGTTCCCAAAGCTTGTAATTTGATAGTGAATTTGCTTACTTACCATAGCTATTTAAAAGGGAAATTGCACTGTTGGATGAGATATAGGGTGTGTTTGATTGAGCGTTTAGACTCTCCAAACGTGCGTTTAACAGCATTTTTTATAAATGGGGATAATTTCCTTTATATATTTATCTTCTAAACTATAAAAACATTTATCAATCACTTTTTCAAATAGGAACGCTAACTTTCCACCCTTCCTAGTTCTCAGTCTTCAGTGTTGATTTCTTGTAATATTGGATGTGGTGGTTGGCAATTGGCGTGAGTCCCACGTAAAAGGTTTACATTGAAGTGAGGCAAATTTGGCACAAGACTCTACCTCTAAAGTCTAACACTTTAGTATATATTTTGGAAAACTTTTTTTTTAACTGTATATGTAAGTCAAAACAAAAACACCTCAAAATCTGTAAAAAGCATCTCAAAATCTATAAAATCATCTTGGAAACCGTAAATCATTTCTCCTGACGGATTCTTAAACACACACTAAATTCGAGTATGATTCTTCTAAGAATTTGTACTCGTTATTTCATTGGTTGAAAGTGATTTTATTTATCAGTTACTTTTAGCATGTTTCACGAAGATAATGAAAAATATTAAATTTTGTTAACACTATTTTAAAATTTAACAATTGTTTAATTTTGTCTTATTTAATGGCTACTATAACATATGAAAATAAAATAAAAACATTATAAATAAAAGATAAAACTGTCTATTTACATAAAAAATTTAATGATTTAATTTATAATTTTATAAATAGTAGCTAATAAAAAAAAAGGGTGCATACGGTGGTGGAGGTAGACTTTTGTACTTGTGGCCGCCGAAGAATGGTGACCCCTTTCAGTTTTTCTACGATGCTGGTGCGACTTTGAAATATTCGTTTGGGTTATTGCCCCAAATATCATATCATATGTCACTTCCAGGACCTCCTTCCTTAATTTATCCTTTATTATTTCATTTTTCACTAAATTTTCAATTTATTTCCTTTTTCATGCGCCCACGTCTCTCATGCACTAATCATTCCTAGTTTTTTTTATTAGAATATGACAGTAAAATACCAATAAAATAAAGAAGGAAAATCAAGGTTCCCGACTACTATAATTCTATATCAGACTCAATGGATATTTTGATATATGGAAACATTTTCGCTACTAGCAATTCACTATAATGAAGTTGGTATTGCTATAACATTGTACTCATCCTATTGATAGCAATATCTGAAAATTTATTATCAATTAGAATCGTTCCAATGTTACTATCCTCAAAAGCTATTCCCAACTACCCGTAAAGTAAAGTACGACAATCCTAGTAATTAAGCAGATTCTTTCTATAAGAATGTAAGGAGACACAACTAGTAAAAGGTAATATAATTCAGTTAGGCTTCTCACAATTGAACATTGGCAGCCACTTAATTTCCATAAAAAAAATTTATAAGCGTTCATAGCCTTACAATGTTTTAATAACATCGGTTACATGTATAATAAATTGAAAAGTCAATAATGCCATAAAGATATGATGTTAAAAGCTATTGAAATGTATTAAGGAGTATGTTCAAAACACCCCAAGTCCATATTCCACAATTATAGGCCAGAAATAATAACATTTTATGATAAGCTCTTTCACAATAATGTTTAAATTTTTACAAGAGGCCTCAATAAAAGGTGCTTAGTTTGTATTTAAATCATGTGTAAAGGATTGGAGGAAAATTGCTGAATTTATCTCCCACGGTCCCTTACTGCATGTGAGTCCACTCCTCCATACTCATTTACTAACATAAAAGGACTCCTACAATCCTAAATAACACGGGATTCTTCCTTTGATATCACTACCAGAAAAATACCATTTAGTGACGCAAGCTATTTTCCATTGCTAGAAACGAGGGTCGCTAATATTTTCCGTCGCTAAATAAAAATTTTCTGATGGAAAATAACCATTCAGTGATGGATTCTTCCGTCGCTAAATGACATTTTTCTAGTAATGTATACACAAATTATTTACAACATATATGCATATATAATATTTGAATATGATATGATAATATTATATAGGATGAAATAGTTAAAAAATGACATCAGAAAAATAAACGAGGGAGCTGGGTATGACTATGGAGGGAGGGTGTAAGTTGAACGGCGAACCGAGACGTGTGACTGTGTGGGCATAACTGCATGCAATGTGCTTCTCCCTCTCACACTATTCACTCATCTTCCTCTCTAGTCTCTCCCTTAAATTTTATGTACCCCTCTCTTTATAATATATATATATTTGTATATGATAAATTATATTTGCTCAGGTATGCCATCTTTATTTTGAAATACCTTCTTCGATTATTTTTTTCTAAAATATAATTGAGACTTTAGAATTTTAATATTTCATTAATTATTTACGTATAATTTTAGCCTTTATTATTCACAATAATCATTAGTCAAACCCAATAAATACTTAAAGACAAACATTGAAAGTGTAGATTATTTATAAGGATATTTTATTGCAGACATTCATGGTTAATTATTATAAAGGTGTTTTGGATATATTTTTTAACAAATTTATTGTGTTGAATCTCATAATTGATAATCCAATAAATCCAAACATGTCTGAATTCATAGATTTCATACACTCAACATTGTGTGTGTAACTTCAAGTTGTCTATAACAACAATATCCAATAATTTCGACAGGCAAATATGTATAATATATTAATATTAGAAAAATATGAACTAATTCCGATAAGAAGAATAAAGCACACATACACATTTTAATTACTCAACATATATGACATTATTTGAAACACAGGATAAGTCTCGAGTTGGGAACAGGAGTTAATAATATGATAATTAATTTAATTAAAAAGTTTATATCTTTATTTTAAATATATCCAAAGTCTCATATGGACCTTCTGGATACATTAATGGCATCAAGTCATTAAATCAAAATAAAAAAAATTATTGTACGGTTTCAATTAGATAATGTATCACATATAGACACAGTTAAGTTATGATATTACTGTTATTATTTTTAAGTTAAAGCATTTGGATTCATACAATTTACATGTTTAAAATAAAAAAAATAAAAATAAAAATTATGCCCTTCTAGTTTACAATATAAATTTACTTTGATCTTAAGTAAAATAATATAATACCTCAATTCAATAAGCAGCCTAAATTTATAATTTTTCTCAAACTGTTCGTATTAATTATACATATTAGAAAGGTTTTGCCATCAAGGGTAGTTCATTGCAAATGGTTAATTTTAAATAAGGTATTTTAAAGAAACAACACATATTTTTTTAATAAATATTTAGCTAAACTATTTTTTATATTCTGTAAATTAGTTATTTAATTTATATATTAACGATCTTAAAGAATATTTAATACAATAATATGAAGATAGCTGGGTGGTGGTGGAGGGTGACAAGAAAATTCGGTGGAAGAAGAGGTTGGATCATTGATATGATTGCACCGTTGTCTTGATATGAACTGATGATCTTTAGAGAGAGGAAAGAAAGATAATAATAGAGAAAGAAGAAGCTTAGTGATTGGTTCAACGAAGAATCTAATTAATTAATTAATTAATTATATATTAATTGTATTTGTCTGTTTGTTTTTTTTTATTTAATTAAGTGTCACTACCGGGAATAACGTTGTGTGCCACCATGCCTCCACGTTACTTTCTTCCTCCTCCTTACCTCTCTCCCCATTTAATTCTTTAATTACAGCAGCTACCAAATCGAAAGCGACCTTAATATTTGTTTTTTTGTTCGAATAAATATCTAGGTGAATTAAATTTTGATGATTATCGGGGTTAATATAGGTATTTTGGCTTCAAAATAATATTTATACATATATAAATTGTACACTATTATTAAAGAGAATTGAATCATGGTATTAAATTCTAACTTGGATCGGCTGATTAGACCAATAAACCATCCTCTAAACAGTTCAATCCAATAATTTGGATGGATTGATTTGGTTAGATTTGAGCTAAATTTTTTTTAAAAAAAAACAGCAATCCATCAGATATTTATGATTTAGTGGCTATGTTCTGTTGGTTTCATTTACTTGTAAATTCATATAATTTTTTTAATAAATATGCCTCTTTTTCGATGTCATATATTACTATTGTATCTATTAATTAAATTATATTATTGTAATTATGATATGAGTTGATATTAGTTCAACCATATGGTTAGACTACTAACCCTGATCAACTAATTTTTTTTAGTACCTTGAATTAAACCCACAATCATATAGAATTTGAATCCTTTTCTTATTAATTGAATCATTCTAAATTTCTAATACATGGAAATTTATATCCCTCATT
This sequence comes from Vachellia pachyceras, assembly GCA_025593235.1. Taxonomy (NCBI): domain Eukaryota; kingdom Viridiplantae; phylum Streptophyta; class Magnoliopsida; order Fabales; family Fabaceae; genus Vachellia; species Vachellia pachyceras. The sequence goes on along the minus strand of JANTPZ010042243.1, from coordinate 1,102 downwards.
TTTATACAATATTCAGTTTTTCTTTTAACCATATTATCATTTATTTGAATAATCGACTGATCTAATTTAGGGTTCATTTCTACTCCTCCTACCTCTAAAAGAAGCGGACAAACAAACAAACATTTTATTAACGGAGAATTGTATTTAAATCCCGTGACAGCGAATTAATTACTCTAAGATCCCAAAAGGTTGTTAATAACAAATCGAAGAGCACTATTGAAAGTGAAGCTGCTATCATTAACAATCTCTTAAAATCTTAGAGTAATTAATTCGTAACGCGGAACTTTAAAATAAATCCCCCTTTTATATTAATTAATATAATTAAATGGCAGGCCAGGCCACGCCATAGGATATATAATAATCCAACAAAAGATGCATTGCATTAAATATTTGCAGTCAACGATTCCTCCCACCAACTCTCTTCCCTACTTGTGATCAAATCCAAGTTTCTTCATCGATCACCAATATTCTTGTATATATTTTCATGCCTATCAATCTCGGCTGTAATTTCATTAAAAGTTACTTTATTCCGTTTCATTTTACCTTTTTTTAATTTCAGTCAAATGATTTATTTCATTAAATAAGAAAAACCCCTAGATATATATATATCTAGGGGTTTTTCTTATTTAATGAAATAAATCATTTGACTGAAATATATATATATATATATATGCCCATAATGAAGAATAGGGAATGGGGGGTTAAGAATTCTAGAACTCTCTGTTGGTGGAACTACTCTTCCATCATGGACACTGACCTCAAAAGATTGCTAACATATGTACCTGAATTATTATTCTTTTTTGTAATTTGTTTTCTTCATATATTTCTTCATATGTACCTGAATTATTATTCTTTTTATTAATTATGCATATATTTATTGAAAGTATTGGGTAACTTTAATCATGTAGTATATTTAGTAATTAAACCCCAACAAAAAAATTACTGTTTTAAATTGTTTGAGGGTTGGTTTGGTTTCAAGGTTTTGAAACCTAGGTTTCAAAACTTAGGTTTGAAACCTAGGTTTCAAAACCTAGGTTTGAAACCTAGGTTTTCTCTTTCATACTCTCTTTTTACTACTCTTTCTTACTTTCCTCTTTCTTAC
>JANTPZ010042241.1:0-16184 GCA_025593235.1 Vachellia pachyceras | reverse complement strand
ACGGCTATTCTTTCTCTTTCAACAAACAAATCTGTCAGAGCAGACCAAGTTTGAAAAACAGAGCACAAGAGCAAAGATGAACAGAAAATACAACGCTCCTCTCCAACGGATATAATTTGCCAACATCTATAAATATGAGGAAGCAACGAACAGAGAAAAGAGGGAAAAAGTATATGGAGTCACCGAACACAAAACAGAGAGTGTGGATTCAAGGAAATTACACAACAACTTTAGGACTCAAACATTATACTTCTCCATGAGCTTCAATGTCAATACAATCTGCTTCATAGAGTGAAGCATTTTCCAAATGTAATCATCCCAACCTTTGAGAGTCACTTAGGATAGACTGAGTGAAACGAAGTGTAACCTTACAGGTGGTAAGGGGGAGTGATTGTAAAGGTTTCTCAAGTACCTACGTAATAAACTTGAGTGGGTTCATAAATGCCTGGAAACATTTATGGGGTTCTCAAGTACCCACCGTGACAAACTTGAAACAGCTTTGCAAGTGTCCGTAGTGAACTTGTGGTTGTAATGGTTTTCCAAGTACCTGGTTTAAACTTGGATGTTATAGTGGATTGAAAATCTCAGAGGTGTCTGAGGACTGGACGTAGGTCATAGAGGACCGAACCAGGATAAATCATAGTGTGTTCATCTTTCATTCATCTTCTCAAATTTCTAAGTACTTTGTTATTACCCAATCTGTTTTCATACTCTGTTTTAATCAACTTGATTTGAGTGTTTTGATTAGCTAAGTTTTAATTGAAAAGATTTTTACAACACCCAATTCACCCCCTCTTGGGTGCAGCCATCCTAACAATTGTGAGATTTGTGTTAATGCCATGTTTTGATGATAACAAATAGGAATTATGAAGTTAAACTTGCTTTTCAAATGAAATCTTTATGTTTTTGGTATTCATGATCTAGCACTCGAGTTCTATGCTTTAGTAATCGAGTTTTAAGTATTCAAAATGGTTTAAGTTATAACACTTTCAGTTAAAACTCGAGTTTTGTGTGGAAGTTGTGAAAACACTCAAGTATTATGATTTAAAACTCGAGTTTTGAGCTTCAGAAGTATGTTACAATCTAACACTTTAAGACAAAACTCAAGTTGGTATTAAAGTCTTGACAATACTAGAGTATTAATTGATGGAACTCGAGTATTGTGAGTTAAAACTGATTACATGCTTCAAAACTTTTAGTAGAAACTTGAGTTTAAGGTTGAAGTATTGACAACACTTAAGTTGTGTTTTCTGGAAACTCGATTGTTGAGACATAAAATGCTTTGTAACTCAACACTCTCAGGTGAAACTAGAGTATTGTGAAAGAAGTGTTGTCAACACTCAAGTTCTGGTTTGTAATATTTGAGCATCAAACTTCATTTTCAAAATCCAACACAGCACTTGCAACAGAGAACTAGAGTTATGTGAAAGTGTTATCAACACTCGAGCACTGTGTTTAAGTACTCGAGTATAGGAGTTTTCCAAAATTATTTTACTTCTAACCTCTTTCTGAAAACTCAAGTAACAATTGAAAGTGTTCACGAAACTCAAGCACCTTATTGCAACACTCGAGTATTGAAGAGTTCTTCCAACACTCTTAAGGCAACTCGAGCATTGAATGAAAGTATTCTGTAACACTTCAAGCAAACACACAAGCTACTTCAAAAGAGTTTTAAAAACTCAAGTATTGAATTTAAAACTTGAGTACTGTTTCATAATATTCAAATTTTACTCTCATTCCTTTTTTATCAGCACTTGAGTATGGAGAAACAAAACTCGAGTACTACTTTTTTTGACATAAATAAGCCTATCGTTTACCGAAACTTTCCTTATTTATGCTTAGCCCATTTTGAATTTCACCTGTCATCATAAATGCATTTGTAGCTTATTCATTAACCAGGTATAGGTTGACCAGAAAAGTATCTGGCATAAAGCATTAATTTCTTCCCCATCGTCGACAGCTGAGCTACAATAAATACTGCATTAATGGCATACCAACAAAGAATTAGCACCAAAATTTGGCTGAGAATCAACCAAACCCCCGATACCAAAATATAAATGAAAATCAACAGGGGAATAGTGGTAATAGAAGAAATGGTGAAGAGGAGAGAGTATGGGAGAATAACGGAAATAATAGAAGGAGGACCATTAGGGAAACCACAACTTCTGATGTGAATTATGACCCATTTACTACTGCTCACCCTAATTATGATATTAATTTTAAGATTAAAGGATTATTGATTAATTATCTTCCAAAATTTCATAGCTTGATAGAAGAGGACCCATACATCCATCTGCAGTCATATTGATGATATGCCAAAGCATGAAACTAGTGGGAGCCTCACTTGGTCAAGTACTTTGGAAAGTGTTTCATCTATCATTGGAAGAGAAGGCAAGGGAATGGTTCATGAGCCTTCCGAGGCATGTAGCCAACGCTTATCAGAGTGGGGGAACTTAAGAAAGGCTTTTCTGGAAAAGTACTTCCCGGCCTCCAAAACATCATCTAGGAGGAAAGAGATATATTCTGCACGCCAAGAGTTTGATGAGTCATTATATGACTATTGGAATAGATTTCAGGACCTTCTTTCCCAATGCCCTCACCATCAAATCCCTGATGAGAAACTTGTTCAGTATTTCTATGATAGGTTAAAGAGTCAAGAAAAAGGAATACTAGACGCAGCTACGGGGGATCATTGATTGATTTAATGGCACAAGAAGCTTGGGAACTTATCAAGAAGATGGCTTTGAGCCACCAGCAGTATAGTGAGAGAGACACCAGGGCTGCCCATGAGATCGGAACTTCAAGTTGACATAATAGGAGAATGGACACCCATAGAATCCAAGGTTGATTCATTGGAGAGTAAAGTCACACCACAATTATCTCTAATTACTGCTGAGTTGAAGAGTCTAAATACTAGTAAATCCCAGCTATCCATTGACTTAACAACACTGAGTTGTGAAAATTGTGGGTCAGTGATGCACATCTCTAGTGTTTGCCCAAGCCGGTATGAGGATGTATCTACTATGTATTGAGACCGAACCAGAAATGGGATCCCTATTCTAACACTTATAATGAGGGGTGGAAGGCCAACTTAAAATTCAGCTGGAGAGGTGAAGAAGCTAGTGGGCAGAGATTCCAAAGAAGTGGAGGAGCTAGACTGTCTAGCTCCAACATTCAAAAAAATCAGCAAGCCTTGAGTATACCACAAAAAGAAGATACAAATCTGCTTCTATAGAATATATTGATATTACTCAAGGAGGAGAAGCTTCCACCGCCAACCAATTTAATTCACTCACCTTAATTATTCATAAAGATTCCTCAAAGAATGGTACGAGATATGCTTCTTTGGAAAAGAGGATGGAGCAATGGGAGACCAAAGCTAAAAATATGAACTCCTTTGTCACTCAACTCTCCAATAACTTGAGTGAACAACAAGCAAGGAGTAGTGACTCCATACCTTCAAACACCATCATTAATCCTAAAGGACTAAATGCCATAAATTTGAGGAGTGGGAAACAAGTGAAATTCAGTTAAGAGGAAGAAGAGGAGAAATGAGGAGAGGTGATTGAATGTGAAGAGCTTCCATGCCCTACTACATTAGGAAAGAAGAGCGAAAGCACTAAAGAGAAGGCGTTGATGTTCAAAGAAGAAAAATTTTCCTCATAAAATGAAGAAGAGCGAATGGCTTCAGAGCTAGGGACCAAGAGTTTAACTATGAAAGGAAGCAAGCATTGATCTACCTCAACTAAAGGTAAGGAGGTAAACATCAATAAACTTCCTTTTCCTAATTCATATTTAATGAGTAAGAAACTTGCTGAAAAGAAACATGAAAAGGAAGTTTTTTATTTGTTTAGTAAGGTAGAGGTTAATATCCCGTTTCTTGATTTGGTCAAAAGAGTCCCTACTTATGCCAAATACCTTAAGGACCTGTGGACCAACAAGAAAAAATTTAGACCAAATGAAAGGGTCCAAGTGAGCTCAAATGTTTCAGCCCTTTTTAAACCCAAATCCTAGTAAAGTGTCAGGACCCTGGATCTTTCACCATCCCATGCACTATAGGTAAAATCACCATAGGGGGAGCATTGTTAAATCTAGGGGCTGCAATCAATGTAATGCCTAAGTTTGTCTATGATGCTTTAGTAGTCAAAAATTTGAAACCTACATCTATGGTACTCCAATTAGCGGATAGGACAATTAGGTATCCGGATCGGGTAGTAGAAGACATATTAGTAAAGGTCAAGGACTTAGTTTTTCTAGCTGACTTCTATGTGCTTGACATGTCCAATGAGTCCATGCTTGAATCCACCTTAATAATGGGCATACCTTTCTTAAGGACTGCTAATACTATTAATAGCATGAAAGAGGGTAGCATATCCATAGAAGTAGGAGAAAGTAAGATCCATTCCAATATGTATAAAGCCATGAAATACCATATGAGGACTATTCTCTTCTGAGCATTAATTCTATTAATGTTGATGTTGATGATGCATGTGCTGAATTGAAATTTGAAAATGAATTCGCATGTTTGCACCATCTACCATATGCATTACTTGCTGAAGAAGATGTGATAATCCCTTTTAAACCCCCTGATCCATTCTTATGTTCTTTCCAAACAATTGAACCATGCACTCATATCATATCAGTTGATAGCATGGTTTCCATGCCATACTCACATTCTGTGAAACTCACCGATAAGTGCATGAATGCCTTACCTTATTTCAACAGTGATGACACCTCTGAGAGAGGCATTTCATTTGATTTTACAGGATTATTGAGCATGACTTCAGCTGAGCCAGTTGTACCCATGCATGCGGTGCTTGGACTTACAAAAGATGAGTATAGGCATACCGAAGAGACTCACAAGCCACAATAATTGTCAGGTTGTTCCTTTCCCTCATGTAATCATTTACTGTGAGCTTTTGGTAATTACTTTGTACATTGTGAATGATTCAAGTGTGGGGGAGGAACCTCTCCAGTAGGATTAGATTAGTTGTTTTCTTCTATTTAGGGTTTTTTCAATTTAATAAATTCCCCTATTTGGTGATTAGCCTTTCTTTATGAGGCTCATGTTTGAAAGGGTCTTGCTTGCTAAGCTTGAGAATGTGCTTAATGTGTGGTTAAAGTTCTACGATTAGGTGCTGGTGTGTCATCTTGTGTTTTTGTGTTGCCTTGTTTGTGCGTTTTCCTCTCAGTGATCTTTCACCACGGCCAATTTTGTTAACTATCAAGTTTTCCTCTCGGGTATGTTTTCCGGATGAATTTAGTTTTTTGTCGCGGCCAATTTTGATATTTTTCGCTTTCTGAGATTTTTCACCACGGCAAAAATCGTGTCTCTTCATCTCCCGCCAGAATTTTCTTTTTAAAACCATTTCATTCCTTGCTCTGTTCTCTCATTCTTCCACATTTTCGCCGTTCACCAGTGTGATTCTCGTTACCCTCCGTGTTGCTACCGTCTCTTCGATCAGAGTAAGTCTTTGTGATCTTTCTTTTTCCATTTCATTCCATTTTATCAATCTTCGTTATATTGTTTTCACCGCTGTCACTGGTTTTATGAATTATGCGATTTTCACCGCCACAAAAAAGAGGATTCACCGTGACGAAGTTCATATTTCACTGTGACGAACCCTAATTTTCACCACGACCAACTTCAATTGCAGCCATTTTTCTAGGTTTTTAACTTTTGTTTAATTGTTTTCTTTTTGGTATTTATGTTTAACCAGCTACCATGCCTAGGACTAAGAACCCTAATGTTGCAGGCAAGGAGCGTACCTTTCCTATGACCCCTGACTCCCATCCGTTCGTTCGCTGTATGATTGAGTCTAGCCTTACAGGCCTAGTCAAAGAACGTGCCGAGGGAAACCTAACTTTCATTCATCACTTCTACGCCATATACTGCCTTGAGTCTACTCTTTTCATCGACTATCGAGAAGTTAGACTAGTTCACAGCATGACCCACCATACCATAGGTCATCACCTTGCTATACCTATCTATGAATAGGACCATTATCCCATCCTCATGAGCGATTTCCCTGAGGACCAGATTGTTGAGACTCTTTGCCTGCCTGGGAAGGTTTGGCATGTCTCTCGTAGGTCAAAGATGTATATTCACCATTCTGAATATCGCCCAGAGACAAGACCCATTCACCTCGTCTGCAACAACATTCTTCTGACTAGCCACCTCGCGAACCTTACGAAGCAGAAGGCCCTCTGCGTTTACATGTTGATGCAGGGGATCAGCTTCGATATCTCCACCCTTATTTACTCCAACCTTCATGATGCTGTTCTCACCACCAAAACCACAAAGGCCATTATCTTTCCTCATCTTATCTCCGACATGTTCGCTGAGGTGGAGGTCCCTGATTACCTCGAGGACCATCCATTTGCCCCTACCCTTGCCTTTATTTATGATAGGATCTATCGAGCTCCCACCCCTCAGCCTGAACCTTTCATTGATATGGATGACTTAGTGGCTGAAGGCCAGGAGGCTCAGGCAACTCAAGCATCAGACGTCAGAGCACCACCAATCCCAATTACTTTAGAGAGCCTGCTGCTGAGTTCTAGCAGTTTAGAGTCTCTGTTCTTCAGCAGTTCAAGTAGGATAGGAGGTATCGCTGAAGGAGGGACGTCTTACTAGCAGAGAGCTTGTACTTCCAGCTGCCTCCCGAGGAGGATGATCTTATGCCCTATTTGGTATGCAGAAATGATTTTGATGGAAGTGGAAGTGGAAGTGGAAGTGATGTTGGTAGTGAATTTTAAAAGTTTGTCTGGTATGTTAGAAATGGATATGGAATTCAGCTATATAAATTTTCTTTATTTAGATAAAATATATGATAGATTTATTAGAAAGACTTTTTTATCCCTCATTAAGAAAAAGGAAAAAATAAAAATAAAAAAATAATTTTTACCTCTACATCCATTCTTTTCTGGGTTCATTGCCTATCTGCCGTCGCTCCGCTCTGTCAGCCTACATCCATTGGGTTCATTGTCGTTGCTCCGCTCAGTAGCCCTACATCCATTCACTCATATAACCGTCTCATTTCGCTCTATAACTCACTCCTCATTTTCCACTCTCAAGCTCTGCTAATTTTGATCTCCCACCGAAACCCTTCGTCTTCCTCGCAGATTAGATTGCTAATGGCGTAGACGGAGATGCAATCTCACGGTGAATGGCCATGGCAACGCTTCAACCTCACCGTTGAATTGGTTAGCTAGTTACTTAATCCAACCAACTCTACATAGTTTTTAGGAATCTACAAAAGTGGGTTAGATATTGTGAGATTTGTGTTAATGCCATGTTTTGATGAAAACAAATAGGAATTATGAAGTTAAACTTGCTTTTCAAACGAAATCTTTATGTTTTTGGTATTCATGATCTAGAACTCAAGTTTTATGCTTTAGTAAATGAGTTTTAAGTGTTCAAAATGGTTTAAGTTACAACACTTTCACTTAAAACTCGAGTTTTGTGTGGAAGTTGTGAAAACACTCGAGTATTATGATTTAAAACTTAAGTTTTGAGCTTGAGAAGTATGTTAAAATCTAATACTTTAAGACAAAACTCGAGTTGGTATTAAAGTGTTGACAATACTAGAGTATTAATTGATGGCACTCGAGTATCGTGAGTTAAAACTGATCCCATGCTTCAAATCTTTTAGTAGAAACTCGAGTTTAAGGTTGAAGTATTGATAACACTTAAGTTATGTTTTCTGGAAACTCGAGTGTTGAGACATAAAATGCTTTGTAACTCAACACTCTCAGGTGAAACTAGAGTATTGTAGAGAAATGTTGTCAACACTTGAGTTCTGGTTTGTAATATTTGAGCATCAAACTTCATTTTCAAAATCCAACACAAACTTGCAATAGAGAACTAGAGTTATGTGAAAGTGATATCAACACTTGAGCACTATGTTTAAGTACTCGAGTATTGGAGTTTTCCGAAATTATTTTACTTCAAACCTCTTTCTGAAAACTCAAGAACAATTGACAGTGTTCACGAAACTCAAGCACCTTATTGCAACACTCGAGTATTGAAGAGTTCTTCAAACACTCTTAAGGCAACTCAAGTACTGAGTGAAAGTATTCTGTAACACATCAAGCAAACACACAAGTTACTTCAAAAGTGTTTTAAAAACTCGAGCATTGAATCTAAAACTCGAGTACTGTTTCATGATATTCAAATTTTAGTCTCATTCCTTTTTATAAGCACTCGAGTATTAAGAAACAAAACTCGAGTACTACTTTTTTTGACACAACTAAGCCTATCGTTTATCGAAACTTTCCTCATTTATTCTTAGCCCATTTTGAATTTCACCTGTCATCATAAATGCATTTGTAGCTTATTCATTAACCAGGTATAGGTTGACCAAAAATAATTCTGGCAAGAAACATTAATGTCTTCCCTATCGTTAACAGCTGAGTTGCAATAAATACAACATTAATGGCATACCAACAAAGAAGCCAGCTGTGACTAACGGATATAAGCTTCTTTTTAACGGACATTCAATCTCAGAGTAATGGCTAATTAATAAAGTCTCAGATATAAATAGAGAAGGCCGAAGATAGAGAAAGGTGTAACCAACGAACATTAATACACGTTATTATTCTCTACAGCTGCTTTCTTTGTCCTTTGTTCATAAATTCTTGTGAGCGTCAATATTTATTTATCTACTCTTTCCAAAAAGTTCATCTTGATAAATCTCATTGTATTCTTGTGGAAAACTCAAGATTGGGATCTTGAGATTGTTGGGCTGAGTTAAGACCGAAAAACAGAGTGTGTGAGACTTTGTTTTAGTGCAAAGTGTAAGGGGTAGCGTGAGTCCTAGTTGTAAAGGCTCGGTGAGCCCAATTGTTGTTAATTAGTGGATTGGAACTCTCAGAAGTGCTTTGAGGATTATACGTAGGTCAAGAGGACCGAACCAGTATAAATCGCTTGTGTTCATCTTTCTCTGCTTTCTGGTGACTTTGTTTAATTTCTATAATTTCATTTTAAGTTTTAAAACTAACCAATTCACCCCCTTGGTCAAATCCTATACTAACAATTTGGGCCATTAAATAACCAAATAGAACTTCTAGGAAGGCCCATTATGTAGTTTGAAGAAGATAAAGAAGGGAATGAGATAAATGGAAGTGTGCTAGGAATGAGCTAGCTAAATCAAATTGGATATATTGTGGAATTGGTAGGGGAAGAGGAGGATGGGCAGGAAGAAAAAATAAATCTCAAATGGGATGGATGAGAAGGAAACAATTTCTCAGCTAGTGACCCAAGTTGAGAAAGTCAGCTTGAAGAGACTTGCAGAAACGACCTAACCTATATTATTAATGAAGAGAAGAGAAGAGCATGAGAAGGATTCCCCAAGTTTCTTAGAGCTTTACTGAATAGCAAAAGAAGAATTAGAGTGATTATAGAGGCAAGGCAAGCTCTAGCATGAATTAATGGAAATCAATAACAAGGGGCATGGGATGGATACAAGGAAATTAGTAGTGCATGAAAATTGGGTAGTACAAGGATCTCATAATGAAAAGGTGGGAAGGATTCCCTAGGTAGTGCATGAGAAAAGAAGAGGTGAGAAGCTTAAGAAGGAAATTAAGGTGTGATTATAGTACATGTTAATGTAGGATTTGACCAAGACGGGGGTGAATTGGTCACTTTTCAAAATAAAAAACACAATTGCGAAATTAAAACAAAGTCATCATGAAAGCAGAGAGAGGATAGACACAACAGATTTATCCTAGTTCAGTCAACCGGACCTACGTCCGTCCTTAAAGCTCCTCTGAGATTTCTAATCCATTAATCTCAAATAATTCAGGCTCACTGGATCTTTACAACTAGGAAGCTCACTCCCCCTTATAACACATATTGAAAAAGAGTCTCACGCACTCTGTTTTCCAACTCAGCTTCAACCCAATAGATTCAAGGATCCAACCTTAAATATCACACAATAATACAAGAGGAATTTACAAATGAACTCTCTTGAAAGAGTAGATAAAGAATCAATAGCTCACGGGAATTTATGAATAAAATGACAGAGAATGATAGCATATTAAAGTTCTTTCATCATGTATATTCTTTCTGTCTTCAAGGCTTCTTCATTTATAGTTAAGACTGCATTCAATAGCTGTTACTCAAAAATTGAATGTTCGTTAGAGAGAGTTGAGTAGCCATTACTCTCCGCTGCTGCGTTCGTTGAACTGTCATTAATACTTCATTGAATGTTGTTTAATTGTCGACGGCAGAAGTCATCAATGCTCGGATTCATTCCTTACACAACCTAAGCTATTTAATGAAAGAGCTAAAGTGCATTTATGAGGCCAGGTAACATTCAAAATGTCTAAGGATGAAAAAGGAAAGCTCTGATAAACGATAGGTGTAGCTGTATTAGAATCTGTGTCAGAGGAATGAGGAACTTGAATTCTCAAGATCACATAATCCGAGTTCTGAAACACTGAGTTTGAAAGCCATGTACTAAAACTTCCAATTTTCAAAGTTTTAAAAAACTTGCTTTTGAAACTCGAGTTTGCAATTAAGATTTTTGTAAATAGTTAAGAAACTTTTGTTTGAAACTTGAAGTCTTGAAATCAAGTTTTGTTCATAGTTGTAAAACTTCAAGTAGAAGAAAATAGGACTCGAGTTCTAAAACATGTGAAAGAATGATCAGTAGAAAATTTCCTCGAGACTCGAGTTCAGAAAATCAAGAACTTGAGCTTTGAAAAAATTCCAGTGAGGACTCACATTTGAATATCAAGTTTTTGAATTGAAGATAATTTGAAAGTCATGGAACTTAAATTTTGGAAATAGCAGAACTTGAGGTTTGTGAAACTTCCAGTCAAAACTTCCAGTTTTCAATTCAAGTTTTCAGAATAGTTATGGAAGTCAAGTTCTGGGAAGTCTGGAACTTGAGTTTCACCAAAGCAAAATTTTCAAGAGCCCAAAACTCGAGGTCTGAGAAACTGGAGCTCGAGTTCTACAGCATGCTGAAAAACTTGAATATGAAACTTCAAGTTCTTGCTGCATGTTACAAAACTTCAAGTTTTGAAGATTTTGGACTTGAGTTTTTAAACTAACCAGAAAACTTCTTTATGAAACTTCAAGTTCTGACTAAGAGTTTTTGAACTGTAACCAACACTTCTTTTTCAAACTTCCAGTTTTAGTATCCAGTTTTAAAAAAAGTTATAGAACTTGAGTTTAGAATACTTGAGACTTGAGTTTCAAAACAATTTGAAGATTCATTCACAGTTTCAAACGTTTAAACCATATTCCAAATCCTACAACATTTTGGTGTTTTTGTTATCATCAAAACAAGGTGTCAACAGTGCATGGTTTGATGAAATAGGGAGGTCTGTTGGATTATCACTATGATGGATGGTTGACAACGAATTGGCTAAATATAAGTTTGAGAATTGGAATGAGATCTCAAGAGAATATTTCTCTTGTAACCCCAAGTACAAAACTTAGAAGGATGATCAGATATAAGACCTTTAGAAAACTTGTCTCTTACAACCCTAGCATAAGCACACCGCACACTCCCTTGATACTATAATAATATTCTGATAAGGATATAAGGATGTAAGCAAAGCTCACATAAGATAATATAATTCTCCAAAGAACAAAGTTTTTTATTCATTCCATTATTGAAAATTAAGTACAAAAACATATGTTACGTATAGGCTACCATAGAACACTTTAGAATAAAGCCTCTAAGTCTTAATTGCTATAATTTTTGTGATGATTAATTGATTAATTGTAACCATTCAAACCTAAATAAATTAGGCTAAACATGAAGAAAAAGTTAACTATATACAAATAGGAAACTAAGACAAGATCTTCTAAATTAATCTTTAATCAAATGACCTTATTCAAAGGAAATAAAAAATGAAATTCTAAAAATCAAATTACATCAAAATTTATGCATAATGACGGCACATACTTGTCACGTAGTATTTTAAATGAATCTCTTGGATGTTACTTATGCTTCTCCACCAAGGCATATGCTTCTCACATAGATAATAAGCGAAATCTTCAATTTGGACTACAAATAGGCCATCTACTTTATCTTTGTTGGGCTTTTAGCTTACGTTACACCCATTTCATGGACATTTATTATTTTTTGCATGCTCATGCTTCCATAGGCTGTAAAGTCGTACATATGAGCCTAAATAAGCATGGTTAATAGAAAGATAATATACACATAATAAATTTCTCTTACTACCCATTAAATTCATTTGTAATTTTATTTTCAACAAAAAGATAATATGCAAAAGTCAATGATATTCAAAGACATATTTTTGTGACAAATTAATGATAATATTGTATATATGAAGAGAAGTGCTCATACTAATAGGTCATCCATTCATGCTCAAATACCATATGTAGAGCATGTAACAAAACATACAAAAAGTTATCAATTATGCTCACAAGCCATATTTTAGAGCATATACTAAATATGTAAAAGTATAAGTCAAAATAATCAAAAGTGACCATAATAAGATCTATTGAGAATCACAAAACATCTTCATTGTACTTGCTTTATTATTCATGCTAGAGATTGAACTGCCAGTCCTAAGATTTTTATCATCACCCATAAGAAAGCAATAAATATGTGGTTTTTGTCAACATCATATCCACATTCTTCAAACACTTTGCAAAGTTCTTCACTAAATAATTAGGGACCAATCAGGTTACACAATAAATTTTTCTTCCAACTCAATCACTACTACAAAAGGTACTTTTTACGCCCTATTTTTAACACAATAGGCGCCCTTTCTCGGGGGTGTATATGTGAGGGGAGTAGAAAGTTAGGGCCTATGGCACCCAATATGGTGAGAGACGCCCTATACTCTATAGCGCCCTATACTCTACGGCGCCCTATAACACTATATAGGGCGCCGTATGTCCTTTATATTTTTTAAAAAATATTCTCTTCTATTTTATTAACCCACCTGATTTAGTTTACAGTTATATTTTATACACCAGATCAAGTTCAGACATAATAAACACATAGCAAGGTTATAAGCAAAAGTCATTATGGCGGAGAAACACAAAATTCATCAAGAGTTAGAAGCGTATATCTACCTAAGCCAAGTACTTTTTGCAGCGAAACACAAAAGTCATTGTCATTTACTAAGAAAATATCATTGTACATTTGTGGCAGAGTAACAATATTCATCAATTTAATTAACCCTATACAAGTCGACATAAAGAGTTAGAAACTATATATTCACCTAGAAGAAATAAGCATTATTTACAAATCAAGAAGATGTCTGGCCAACAAATCTCATATCAAATCAATGTCACCAGCTATGTAAGGATCATCATTATCAAAAATCTACAAATTTAAAAACAATTATTAGAACAATTCAAATTCATCAAACTAAACGATTAAGTATCAATATTTGATAAATTACGTATTACCTCTTCTAAATCTCTAGTCAATCCGCTCTGAAAGATAACAAAATATATTGTCAAAACGTATAAAGGGATAAAACAACTTTCAATGAAAGAACTGTGTGGCTTTATTTCTACCTTCACGTTGACCGCCCAAAATTCGGTATGTCTTGAGTGTACTACGATTGCATTAACAATCGTTACATATGAAAACAACATATTTAAACATCTTTCAAAGTAATAATTTACAAATGGAAAAACTTACGTATCAAAGACATATTTTTGTTCTGTCCCTGCCTTTCTGCCAGACAAAGGATCAAACCAATACAAAGTATTCACGAGGAGGCAGACAACACAGAGACTCTAATGATGACTACAACAGCACATATAAATAAAATGAAGTTAGCAAAACAAGTTAATTATTATCAATTAGGCTAAATGTGTTAAAGGGGTAAGTATAATTCCATACCTTTCAATTATTAGCGCTAGGTAACACATCTTTGGATTAATGTCTGCTCGTATTGTGCTCCCAACATAATGTACCCAATTTTCTAGAGTATTCTAACTCTTCGTTGTATTCGTAGGACATAAAAATCCATACAAATCACCTCTAGAAAAGTCGACACAAATACTGTGCAAGGTCCTATTAAATAGTTTAATAATAAAGGAAATAATGAATTATATAAAACCTAAAAAATGACATCATCAATTGAAGATAAGAATATAAAAAACTTACAAGATTTCAAGTTGAAGCCATGCTATATCGAGGTCCTCAACAGATAGAAATTGTTTCACATCATCCTTGTCGATAATGAATTCATACGTTAGACCACGACCAACAATCCCATTAACCATCTGCATGGTCACGGGTGTAAATTTTTTTCTTAGCTGCCACATTGCAGCTTCTTCTAGGTCATAGTAAAGTAGAGAATACAGATTATAAATATAATGTCAAAAACAATTAAGTAAGATCATAAGGTGGCTACTACCTCATGAGGTGTTGTAGGTGTAGAAATGAGATTTTTCGGCCAAAGAATGAAGCAACCCTTGGATTGGCCTAAATGGATCACCTCTCTATCAGGGATTGGGACATCGGAGGATTCCTCACTATCTTCAATATCTGTTACCGATACGCGAGATAAGCTATCTGGAATTGGCATAAAATGGTGCGTAGTAGCTTGCTGGTAGAAATAAGCATGGGCAACGGCACGTATTGGCTCATCCAGGTAGAGAGTACAATCCTCTCTAACTTCTTCTGCGGGGGAATTAGGGGAAGGCACATTTCCGTTCTCATAATTTCAAAAATTAGGGGAAGGCACATATCCATATAGGGCGCCAAAAGTCACCCTTTAGGCGCCCTATATTAAACTTAGGGCGCGTAAAGGCACATTTCCGTTCTCATAATTTCAAAAATGCCACCGCCTTCATTTTTTACTCCCTTTTTCAAAAAAAGGGCGTGAATTTCAGTAGTAAAAACTATACCTTGTAGTAGTGAATGATAGCCATGAAAACTGTTTGAAGATGACGACTAATTGTCTCACCATAATGCCTAAACCAAAAATTAACTTCATGATTTTTAATACTGTGTTAATATATAGATTTTTTTGCTATCTTGACTAATGTGTGGGGTTTAGACCACCTCTCTTTCTAACATACCGCACAAATCTAACAATGCGTTAAGAGTCATCCTAATGATATTTTGACTTAATAGACAACTGCTTATACTACTCATTATTTCTTCACACGCCCTTTCCCTCTCTCTCTTGTCACTCAAACTATAACTTATTTTTTTAATATAAATCTCATTGGCATATATTGCCCTTTGATGCAATTCAAACTACGACGCACCAAAAGAAAGTATAGATTTTTCAAGTCCATCTAATAAAGTAAGTGAAAATGCAAATTAATAAATAAAAAATCACTATTTATATTAATTATTCAAGAGGTAAGGACCCAAACTTTAATAAAAAAAATGAAATAACTACACCTATAATTTGCAAACTCTTGAGACTATTGTGTCGTACATAACTTCTTTGAATAGGCATATTTAAGAAAGCACACTTGAGCAGGAAATTATGTTACCATAAATTTATATTTAAAGATTGTATTTTGTATGAATTAGAGAGTTCAAAGTGATCAATTAAAAATATATAAAATAAAAGGCATAATAGCACGACTCACACAGCAACTATCCAAGGATTGGCAAATTCACACAAACTGACGATGGAAGATTGAGTGTTAAGCTTATACAACTTCACAAAATAAAGAGGAACAATTTCTTGCCTAATACAATTTATTTGATCATATATTGTTTGTTAGAATAGGATTTGACCAAGAGGGGGTGAATTGTCTAATAAAAAGTTAACACTTTAAATCATAAAACTAGAAACAAAGACACCGAGAGAAAAGAAAGGTGATGAACACAGAGATTTATCTTGATTCGGTCTTCTTGACCTACGTCCAGTCCTCAGAGCACCTCCGAGATCTCCAAATTCACTATCAGCAAGGAATTGAGGCTTCACTGTAATATCCATAATTTTCATGCTAAATGAAATAAAGGCTAATATGAGGATTAAAATGATGAATTAGAGACGAGAAGTAGATGGCTCAAAAAGAAAGAAAGATTAAGGGCCGAAAGTTCAGGCACGGAGTTCTGTGTGAATTCCAAAATTAAGTATATTTGCCCTAGAAGCAAAATGAGGATGGGAAACCTTATAGGAAGGGACCCATATGTCATTTAATAAAAGACCAAGGGCATAAAGGTCTTTCAGTATCAAAGGTAAGGGCAAAATAGTAATTTTAGAAA